>BDUI01001893.1:138530-148632 GCA_002335545.1 Apodemus speciosus
CTCCCCCCCTCCCTCCCTCTTCCCTTCTCTCTTCCCCTCCCCTCTTCTGAGTGGATGACCCTTTCTTTCTCCCCAGAACTCCTTGGCAACTTCCCTGGTCTACTTTGGGGCCAATGAACTCACCTGCTGGAGGGCAACTTCTCAATAAACCTGCCTTTAATATAATCTAATCTGGCTTGAATTGGCTCATTTCACCTGTGGAGAAATAACCTATTAATGCTTCCTTAGTAGTGAGATGCAGCATAAATAAAAGCTTTTCATGCAGCCTAAATGAAAGCTCCTGATGAGGTAGGTTATCAGGAATACAAAGGTCACGATAAAGGAGGTGGTTGTGGCACAAAGAAGTAGAGGGAAAGGTGGCACTCAGCAGTCAAAGAAAATCCAGTCTTTCCAGGCCGAGAAATTGAAGTCTCTGTTCTTTTTTGCTTCCTGGGAGAGTTAATTACATTCTTAGTGCCTCACTGTTTTTTTTTTTTTTTCTTTTGCAAAGTAAAGACTTCTCAAGGGCTGAAACTCCAATTCCTACAGGCCTGCAGGGAGCAGGATGGCTCCCTAAAGAACTGTCTGAATTGTTTCCCATCTCGCCCCCCCCCACCCCTCCCACCCACCCACGGCCGCCAGCCTCCCTCTCTTGTGGTTTTTGGAAGCAGAATAAACAGGAAGTGGGGTATGAGGGGGAGAAGTAGCTGAGAGTTACTTTACAAATCAGTCTCTCACCTGCTCAACACAAACTCAGAAAGCCATTAAGTTCTAAAACTAAGGCCTAGTCACCTCCTGACTTCACTCTTCCTTTCATCCTTCCCCTCCCCCCCTCCCTCCCTCCTTGCGATTTGGGTTAAGATTGGAATCCTACAAGGGCCTAGGAACATCCAGAACCCAGCAGAGCCTAAGAAGTGTAGACAAACCATCTGAAAAGACTATGAGAGCATGTAGTCACACAGACAGACAGACAGACAGACAGACAGACAGACAGACAGGGCCCAAAGAGCAAGCAGAAAACTTACAGAGGTCAACTGGAAGCAGGGTTTCATCCAGGAAGTATTTATTGGCACCTATAGTATACCAAGAATTGGGCTCTGTGATAGTGCTAAATGTGACTATTGAATAGTTCCTACCCTCAAAAAACCCAGAGAGAGGGAGTGAGAAAAGGCAGGCGGGATTTCTGAGTTTGGGGCCAGCCTGGTCTGCAGAGTGAGTTCCAGGACAGCCAGGGCTACACAGAAAAACCCTGTCTTGAAAAGCCAAAAATAAATAAATAAATAAATAAATAAATAAATAAATAAATAAATAAATAAATAAATGGAAAGGAAAGGAAAGGAAAGGAAAGGAAGAAAGAAAGAAAAAGAAAGCAAGGGAGTGAGAAAAAGCTATTGCTCTAATACCAAGAAGCACAATGATGTTCATGGTGCTCTGCCAGTTCAAATCAGGCCTAGTATTAAGGGATGCTCTCTTAGACTAGATGACCACTGTGACATTTTAGGGAGTTGAATTAGCCAGGTAATTGTGGGCTGAGATGACTTCTCTGGGACCATGTCTGAAAGCTTTAGGTCAAGAATTTGTGGAGCAATAAGAGGAGCAAGGCATGGTGGCACACACCTTTAATCCCAGCATGTGAGAGGCAGGGACAGGCAGATTTTAAGCCCGTCCTGGTCTACANTCCTTCCTTCCTTCTTTCTCTTTCTTTCTTTCTTTCTTTCTTTCTTTCTTTCTTTCTTTCTTTCTTTCTTTCTTTCTCTCGAGACAAGGTCTTTCACTGAACCCAGAACTCAACAATTTGGCAAGAGCAGCTGGCCAGAGAGCTCCAGGGATTCTCCTATATTCACACCCAAGTACTAGTATGACAAGTGTGGCACTAAAAATGCCTATGACGTTCTTTCTGGTCATATGGCCTCTGCCACAATCTCTCCATCTCCTAACAAGGGGGTGGATCTCTGTCTCCTCCCCTTGAATACAAGCAGGGCATTGTTACAACCCTAACTAAATGCATGGCACTTTTACTCTCAAGATCAGGATATAGAAGATCTTCCAGTGTGACCTACAGGACCATTTCTCCAGATGTTTACAATCCAACTGCTATGCTCATAGGAAGCCCAAGCCACATGGCGATCTGCCCCATAGGTGTTCCAGCCCTTAGTACTACTAACATTCCATCCAGCAGGATCAACCAATCACCAGACACATAAGCAAGGCATCGAGATGATTCCAACCATCTTCTGCCCAGCCTTTAAGCCTGCCCAGCTGATGCCAAGTAGAGTACAGACAAGCTATCGTCATTGAGCCTTGCCCAAATTTCAGAACTGTGCGCAAAATATTTTTGTTTTCTTCATGCCACTAAGTGGTTTGTTATATAGTAATAGATAACTGGAACAGAAGCCTTTTTTTTTTTTTCAAATTTAAACTAATGAAAACAATTGAGAATTTGAGTAGAATTCTTGGGACAGAATTGGTTTTACAACATTTACCTGAGTCACAGCTTAGAATAGACAAGAAATATTTGAAATATCAACCTCACATTGACTGTAGAGACTAGAAAGATGATACTATGTATAACATTTTACAGGTTATGAACTCAGGTGGGTGTGCATAATAGTATCCTTGCCCCACAGGTTCCTCCGCCGAATTCACTAGACCCCATAGAATATGTCAGTTTGTATAGTGGTGGGGGGGAGTGAGGAGGGTTGGGGAAACAAGGCAAATAAGGCTGCAGATGAGTTAAGATGCACCTGACATTCAGAGTGGGCAGACTTGGATTATATGGGTGGGCCCAATGTCATCACAAAGCTGTAAAGATGCAGGAAGGAACTGGAGTGGGGGTCTAGACACATCTTTGACTGGCAGAGAAAAATAAACTCCATCAAGACCCCTGAGACTGTAACATTTCACCAGACAAATAATTGAGGGGTTTCCTCTAAGCTGGGGAGAACAAGGAAACAGAATGCTCCAAGAGGAAGGAACAGCCCTGCTAAAACCTAGGCCCTAGACCACCAAGACCAATTTTGGACCTTCTATTTCTAGAACTTTAAAAGGATAGTTCTGTGTTGTTTTTTGTGTGTTGGTTTGTTTGTTTTTATTTGATGTGCATTCATGTTTTGTCTGTAAAACTGGAGTTACAGACAGTTGTGAGCTATCATGTGGGTGCTGGGAATTGAACCCGTGTCTTCTGGAAGAACAGCCATTGCTTTTAATCACTGAGCCATCTCTTCAGTCCCTCTGTATTGTCTGAAAGCACTGGATTTATGGGGATTTTGCCTGGATGCACTAGGGAACTGAAAATATTGGGCTTCTAGCATATGGCCAGGAAGATCTGAATGGACTTGCTTGGAATATCCCTTCTTTATCACAACAGCATTGTGTCACTGAAGCTTGCATTAAATGTAGCGTGTTTTATCTCTGTATTTGTGGTTAAGAATTTAAATCCATCCTTTCTTTTCTTTTGCTCTATTTCCAAGTTTTCCTTTTCCAAAGGATTTTGTCATATATTGGGGGAGGGGTTGCCATATAATTTCATGTAATAAAATAATTTCTTTTATTGCCATATAATTTCATGTAATAAAATGCACAGGCATTAATGGTTCAGCTGAAAAGCTTAATAAGCGCATAAAGTCATACTCCATATCTCTAGCAAGGTACAGAAAATAACCACCACCTTAGAAAGTTATCCCACCTTACCTCTCGATCTCCAACTTTCTCTGCGACCTTTCCCGCAGCATCCAAACTTTAATCTCTATCTCTATACAATTAGTTTTGCCCATTCTTGACCTTTGTTGAAAAAAGAATCATAGAGAATGTTCTCTTTTGTGTCTGGCCACTTTCATACAATGTATATCTGCAATTCAGCCACATGTTTAAATATATTAACAGGTATCCACTCCTTTAAGTCACACTTACTCNAAGGACAAGTTGCACAGAGGGTGAGAAATAAAGACAAGCTAAGATTGCAGCGAGGATGCAGGCAGGAGCAAAGCTATTCTAAAGAGAGAAGCTTGTACTTCCCCTGCCTATCAGACTCGTGAGACAATAGACTCCCCCAGAAACTGGGAGTTTTAGAAGAATCTCATGCTGGGAAAAGGAAAATGCTGAATGTTGGTTCCCCACAAGAGGATGAAGAAGTCTCCCAAGACAGATTTCACATAGCTGTAACGATTTTCCAGAATACCTTACAGGAGACATTGGGGCTGGGAGGCAAGCAATGGTAAGTCAGTGATGGCCAAGAACTGCACCTCAAGTCAGGATGCTGGTGAGGATAGGGAGATCACTGAAACTCTATTTGTCCCTCTTTCTAATACAGCCACACTGAATAAGTCCCCTTTCTCAACTTTTCATTTTCTTGTCTCATTCATGGGCATATTGAGATTGGGGAGTGCAAACCAAGTTTGTTAGGGCTGCCAAGGTCATGGTTCAGCCTCTAACAAGTCTAGTAAACAATACTATGACGGGCATGTTGACATGGTGAAGCATTAGTATGATGTGTTGAGGATACAACACTTCTGTGATATTCTTGTCTCAGTGCAAAACCTAGATTTAATTGTGGAGAAATACAGCCAATTGCCTGGTCTGTACTTTCCGTAGGCTAGTTAAGGTCATGAATGATAATGACAGGTGCTTTAAACACAGACTTAGAAACACAAAAATCATAATACAGATCCTAGAACAGAAATTAGTCTGTCTGTCTGTCTGTCTGTCTGTCTGTCTGTCTGTCTGTCTCTATCTAGCAAGGTATATTGATCTTGTTCCTGTCTTGGTCTCACACTATGCATGCATATGTGTGTATCTCTTTTTGCTATAAAACCGCAATTTTAGTTGTTTACTATTTATTTGTTTCTTTGAGACAGGGTTTCTCCGTGTATCCTTGTCTGTCCTGGAACTTGCTCTGTAGACTAGGCTGGCCTCCAACTCATAGAGATCCACCTGCCTCTGCTTCCCAAGTGCTGGGATTAAAGGACTGCCATCATGACCTGGTCAAGGCACGATTTTAATAGGGAAACCTTAGTAAGGAAAAGTAGCATGACTATTAAATGATTATATTATAGGCTTGAAGCCCTTCCTTAGCAATGTCACTTTTCTGATAATAAAAGGAAACATAGAAAGGTGAAATTATTGTTCTTATTTTTAAATATACTGGAAACTTTAAGTTTTCTGAAAAACTCAGGAATTATTTTAAAGCAACAGCAACAAAAACCTGAACTTCAGATAGTGCTGTCCCTGTCCTCCCAAGTACTAGGGTTATACTGGGTTACGTGAAGGTGAGGATTGAGACTGGAGCTTTGGACATGTCAGACAAGCACTCTACCAACTGAGATAAAGCCCCTGCTCTTGTTTTGAGACAAAAGCAGGAAACCATATGGGTCCATGTTCAAAAATACAGCGAATATATGGTACTTCTTGGCCATCTCCGTTGATATTAGGCTCAAGCCAGCATCGTGTCCCACTTGACCACTACAGTACTCTCAGTACAGTTTAGATGTAGCCCTGATTGGCCTCTATCTCATGAGCACTGACATTACAGGCATGTGTCACTCACTGTACCCAGTTTATGGGGTGTTGGGAATCAACTCCAAGGCTTTTGCACCCCATGCAAGCATTTTACCAACTGAGTCACATTGTCAGCCCTCAAGACCAAAATGATTTAAGAAGACACAATAAGCACTTTGGACCTTATCTAAGGAAAAGAGACAATCGTGGTCCTTTGAAGGGTACCGTAGTTCTGAATGGTAACTTGCAAGGCAAGGCAATGGTTCAATTCAAGGAAGACTTATTGTCAGCTTGGAGAAGAAATCACAGTGACCTTAAATAAAATTGGTGGCACTGGAAGACAGCAACTGATGGATAGAGAAAAACATTCCTACATTGAGAAGTGGAGATCAGAGGGGCTGACGGAGTGTTACAGACCTTTTAGAGAGGTGAGAATGAGGAAAAATCCCTTTGGTCATCTTCCTAGGGTGTTTGAGTGTGCCTGTGAAATGGGGTGCATTCCTATATTAGGAAGTGGATATCAGAGGTCCTGGTGGGGTGTTCCTGAGGTCACAGGGAGGGAGGAATGAAGAAGACCCACTTTGGTCATCTTCCTGATGTGGTTGAGCAAGTCTGTACCAAATCTAGGAAGTAGCCATCTTCATTGGGGTTAGGCTCAAGTCAGCATCGTGTCCCACTTGATTACTACAGTACTTCCCTAACAAGTCCTTTCCCCTCAATCCTTCCAGAACCGTGTGACCAGATGGATGTATTAAAACAAACATTACATGCTATTCCTCTGTTCAAACTCTGCACACTCCTACGTTCCGGTTATAAAGTGTTTCAAAGGTCACCATGACCCTGTGTGCAAAGGCTTCTACTGTTTCTCTGTCCTTTTCTGACATGCTTTTCCTTGGCCATGCTGTAACAATCATGTTTAAATGCACATTGATTGCATTTGCCATATATGCATGAGCTTTGGAGTCCTTGCTTGCACTGTTCTGTCTCCTGTAAGGGTCTTTCTTCCAGCATTAATCCAATTGAAAACTCTGCAATGACAAAAAGCTTAAACAGAATAGAATCATTACTCTCTTTTGGATAAAGGAAATGTGAAAGATACCCAGAAATACTATGGTGCCATCATGCCCAGTTTTAGGTACTTTGCTGTCCTAGCCTCACCATGCCTCCTTATGAATAATAAATAGTTCAAGCTATTTTATTTATTATTATCAATAACAAATAGTACAAACTGAATGCCAGAATTTCAGATATTAAGTTTATGTTTACATTTCCAGCACGCAGGGGCTGGAGAGATGGTTCAGAGGTTAAGAGAACTGACTTTTCTTCCAGGGTTCAATTCCCAGCACCCACATAGCAGCTCATCTCTGTCTGGAACTCCAGTTCCAGGGGTCTGACACTCTCGCACAGACATACATGCAGGCAAGACACCAACGAACATAAAATAAAAGTAAAGAAATCATATTTTGAAGGTCCCCAGAATATGAGTAAATAGAAAGAAACCTTAGAGTATTAAATGCTTGCTTCCAACTGAGTCACTTTTATTATATTCAGTAATCACAACCCTACCACAAATAAGTCTGTGTGTATTATTCGGTTACCAGTTATTCACAACCTACAACTTGAAGGTCTTTGGAAAGACTTTACCCTTGACCTTAGCAGACATGTGTAGTAGGTAGAGAGGTTGGAAAATGCAGTTGTTTCTTTCCTGTGGCAATCCGCTTGGCTACGAATGAGTTCTGTTACTAAGGGGAACAGTGCCATGGATACTAGCATCTGTAGCATTCTGACTTTGCTGACGTCCTTTTGTCTCCGATGTTTACCATCTCACAATTTCCCTTATTCTCTGCCAGCGGAATCACAGGCTAGTCTGGTACCACGTGGCTCACATTCGTGTGGGAGATGGGTGGTGCAGAGCTTAGGTTTTTTTGAGCAACACTGGTGAAGCAGGAGAAAGGAAGGGCCGGCTAGGACAGATGGCATAGCACTCTCAGACTTGTAGGAAAGGGAAAAAATGCATGCAGGGGTCAAGGCTCTGTCTTTGACGACTGCAAAAGTAATGAGAAATTTGATGAGCTGTTGATAGTTCTGCTTCTTCCCTGTGATCGTAAACACCCAGGGTGGTCTCTGTGTGAACTGGCAGGGCAAGACTTTAGTGGCCCTGTAGAGCCTGGGTGTGAGCTATGCCCTTGTTAGTACTTTCTCCTATTTCGCATTCTTGCTTCATTTTCAGGGGAGGACACTGGGAATCATTTCTGGCCTTTGGAACTGTGGCACACGTGTTGGAGGCACGGACTTTCTGCTTAGGCCAACTTCTGAGTTACCAAGAAACTCTTCTGACTTGGCATAATCCGAAATTCCTTTGGGGGAGGAGGAGTGTAGTTGAATACTTTCCCATTGTGCTGCAGGGATAATGACTTAGCAGGAGGCCATTGTGTTTGCTCTTTTAAGAACACAAATGATTTATTCTACATTTCTGACTCTTATCAAGATTTGTCTTGTGGGTTCCTATTTGGAGGAAGATTGGGAGGAAAAAAAAAAACGAGAGGGATCTCTTAATTGTGGAATTCTAGGAGATGAAGTCTGTTCTAAACGTTTAAGCCCAGAGTTATGTGAACACTTTCCAAAACCTGTAAATTATGTCAAGTGGTTAGCAAAGGAGAAAAGCAGAGGATGGGGAGCTGATGATGAAGCTTGGACAAACAAAGGCAGAAGATGTCATGATGCACAGAGAGAGAGGCACTAAGGATAGCAAGGACTCTTTGAGGAGCCCAGGCCACAGCTGCCTAGGACTAGCCTTCTGGCGAGAGAAGGTTAGGAGTCCAAATACAAAGTCAGGCTCAAAACCTTAGAAAAGAGAGGAGAGGAGAATTAGCATACATATCTCTCAGGAAGAGACTCCTTTCAACAGAAGGCAGGAAGTTGTTCTGTTTTTTTTTTTAACCTCAGCAAACCAATTTTTTTTCCTGTACATGTATGCTTCCAATTTTCTAGACACAACCTAATTCTATGACCTGACGCTTGGTAGGAGTTGTAGCTTTTTTTTTTTTTTTTTATAAACATCGATTTCTTTTGATAACAATAGTTTTTATGTGGAGATAGAGATCTGGTGATTATTTCAACAAAAAGAACTTTCATGGTTGTGAAGTCAAAGCATCTTGTCTAAGGAATGCATTTATTCTTGTTATAGAGAAAATGGGTTTTTTTTTTTGGTCTAAAATTTATAAATTTGTATTTTTTTTTTATCCAAGATAGGGTCTCACTATTTATAGGAGGCTTCTCTTGAAGTTCTGATTGTCTTTCCTCAACCTCCTGAACGCTGGGATTAGAGGCATGTGCCACCAGGCCCGGTTAAATTCTTATTTATTCTGGAAGTTTTTTTTTTTTTCCCAATGAGCATAGGATAATGTGCATTTTATGAATGAGTTGTGACACCATGGAGAGATGGTCCATAGCATCAAAACATTTTTGTCATATCATAAAGAAGCCCTTTGATTGAGTCAATGATGTAATGCTAACTAAAACCTTTATGTCAGTAGCAAGGCAATTTATGTATTTTGGTCATTTTATTAACATAACTGTTTCTCCATTCTGGACACCKTGGTTATCTAGCTCACCCCCATGTGTTTGCAGCTGTTACATCTTGACTCTATTGGATGTGAAAGAACAGTGTCTTCCGTTTTGAGGTCATGGAAGCTAAAATGCAGGAAAAAAAAATAAGCCACTGGGCTCTTCAAAGGGAATGCTTCAACCACTTAAGTCAAGCTTCCATTTTCAGATGGCCTTGTTTATTTCCATCTGTTCCTCGGGTGAATGAGAGCTTGGATAAAGTGCTTCAAACTAAAGGAGTACTAAACCCATCCTACTAGGCTCACATCAGCAATGCTATTTCCAGAGGTGGAGTTTCTCCAGCTACAAAGCAGATGAGTTGATGACTTTAAAATTGTTACCCGAATAGGAATATTGTGTGGGAAGAGATGTTTCAAATACTGAAGACCCAGATGCAAAAAGAGAAACACAATATGAGACCAGGCAAAAATAGGGGCTCTTGACTACTACAAAAGAGAATGACCCAAGAGATGTCCCTATTTCGCTTTTAGGATAAGAATCAAGGTGGCCTGCCGAAAGCTTGCTGAGGCTTGTAGTACCTTTTTTTAGTTTAGTTTCTCCCAATGGCTTCAGATTGAGGTGGCAATTATTTCTTACAAAGATAACTTCATTTGTACACAATTTCCCCCAAAGCAATTTCTAGTGATTTAAATAATCTAGACTGACTTTAAAAAGTCTCCTGGGAGACTTTGCTAGCATAGGATGCTTAGACACTGAGTAAACATGAAAGTGCCATATGAGTGTCTAAGCTTACAATAGGGCAGATAAATTTACCTGGAAACAACATGCTAGGAGTCTGCTAAATCTTCACCAGGCTGTAACTTAAATAATAATAATAATAATAATAATAATAATAATAATAATAATAATAATAATAATAATAATAAAATAACAACAACAATAATAATGATAACAATACACTAGTATTAAAATTCTTACAAGTTGATGCATGAACTCTACAGAAGAATATAATTGAATGTATCTGTCTAATCTAATGCTCCTCCTTGCCAGGATCACTTTAAAG
>BDUI01001894.1:68602-79940 GCA_002335545.1 Apodemus speciosus
ATCTATCTATCTATCTATCTATCTATCTATCTATCTATCTATCTATCATCAGGACTTTGTACAGAAAATGATACATAACAGTAAAAAAAACAGCCTACAAAATGGGAGGCTAGATTTGTATATTGTAGAGATGACAAGAACTTTAGACATAGAATATCCATGGAACTTACATGTATATTTTATGTCTATATCATATTTTACTTTAATGCAAAGTAAAAGAACTTGATTGAAAATGGAGAGAAGCCCTTTATTACATACCTCTCAAAAGAGGGCATGAAAAAGATGCCATAGGTAAATGAAAACATCGAACATCAGGGGTCTTTAAGGGTATGTAAATTAAATTTCACTGTATACTCCCAATAAGAATTACTCCAATGAGAATGGCTATTATAAAAAAGACAAAAGGAATCAAGAAAACCATTATACAAAATTGGTGGGATTGTACTTATTCAGCTTATTGGGAGGGTTTTCAAAAAATTAAAATTAGAACCACACAATTATTTTTGCAATCCTGGCACTGATTATATAGCCAAAGGGAAAGAAGCAAATCGAAAGAAATAGGTATACTGTCTTGCTTATGTAGGATTATTGACAGTAGCCAAGACTTAGATTTTACCTAAATCTTTAACATTATATATATACACACAGAGAGAAATGTGTCACATCTATGTGATAGAACCCTATTCAGCTATGAAAATGAAATCATGATACTTAAAAAAAATGGCCAAACCTGGAATACATTGTGTTAAGTGATTAAAAACCAGACATAAGAACACAAAAACTGCATGGTTTCTTTTTTTTTTCTCAAAAAAAGATTTATTTATTATGTGTAAGTAAACTGTAGCTGTCTTCAGGCACACCGAAAGAGGTCATCCAATCTCATTACAGATGGTTGTGAGCCACCATATGGTTTCTGGGATTTGAGCTCCAGACCTCTGGAAGAGCAGTCAGTGCTCTTAACCACTGAGGCATCTCTCCAGCCCATATGGGAATTTTAGAAAATGTATCTCATAGAAGTAGACAGTAGAACAGTGGTTATCACAGTGCAAGGGTAGGGGCATGAAAAAAGATGGAAAGAATGGGTCAGTCAACAGATCCCACGTAAGAAGGCAGAAGAAATAAGCTCCAGTGTTCTGTCGTACTCCTAGTGTGCTAACTGTGGTTAACATGAAGATATAGTGTTCGCTTAGGATAGTGAAAAGAGAATCCTTTGAGTGTTCTTATTCCAAATACAATAAGTTCATAAAGTGACAGATATGCACGTAAGTGTGCACCAAAACTTTTAACCATACCCTCAACGTGTTGAAATTGTGATAGAATTTTCATTCTTAAGGGAGATGAATAGTATTAGAATTCCTGTTGTCATTTATATGGAGGTAGTGGATGTGTCATAGGGCCATAGCTAGAAAATGATCCTGCCTGGAATGTAATTTCACTCTAGATGGGCTAAAGATTCTCTTTCTCTGCTTGTTGTGTCTTTAACTCCAGTTTTCAGTTCTATTCAATCTCAAGGACCCATTTCAATTCCTACCTCCTCTAAGAACTTGTCTGAAATTCTACTCAGAAAGAAATAATCCCTTCATTCCCCAAACTTCCTCAGTGTTGGTCTTATACTTATTACTTATTCCTTGTCACTATTGTATAGGGTGGGTCTGTCTGTCTGTCTGTCTGTCTGTCTGTCTGTCTGTCTCTCTCTCTCTCTCTCTCTTTCTCCCTGAATCCCTTCCTCCCTTCTTCCCTCTCTCTGCCTTCCTGCTTGTCTGTTTGTTGATTTTTTTTTAAAGCACAGTTGCATGTTTCACAATAGCTCTGTATAGGCAGTGAACTAAGATGGTACATCATAGAAGAGATCACCATTATGGATTCTAGTATCCACACTTCTTTCCTTTTGGAAATCATTTTCTCCTTCTCCATATCTTCCCAATTAGAGACTTCATTGTTCGTCATCCTGTGGTTGTTTGTAACCTTGGAACTATCTCCTGGCCAATGGAATAAGGGGAAGTGTGGATGCAAGCTCTGAGGCCATGTCCATGAGGTCATAACTACTTGTCCAGTCCCTTTTCCCTACTGTCATGTGATAGCTGGGTGAGAACATAGTACCTACTGTGTCATATGATTGTTAAGGCTCAGGTTGAGAATAGTGAACTATCCACCTTCTGACTTGAGATGACCTCTTGGAACCATCTAGTTTTCTAGACTGCTTCCCCATCTTTGATTAAGTCCATTCCTCTGAGTGGCTACACCCGGTCTCCCATGATACTTTACCTGTGTCTTGCCTCATTTAAAAGATTAACTGGTCTTTCTTGAAAAGAAATATAGCTTCCAACCCTAACTGTCCTTTTACCAGGAGAGTGACATTTACCACAAAATGAGACCTGTGTCTCTTAGCTGGCTTAGGTCAAACCCTAAAGGCAGCTGGGGCATCTACTAGAGCCATAGGCTCAGATTCTTGATCTTGGTTAACCAGGAGGGTTAAGCAAAGAGATTTGGTTTTAGAATTTTATCACTATGGTTGAAGTCACTCTTCAAAATATTTTTAATTAGGAGTATGTTCAGTCTTCTTAAATAATGTTTTGTACTGACACTCGCTGATTCATTCTTAAACCCATCATTTTAGAAAATTGTCTGTTGCTGCCTAAGCATTTTTGCCATTGGAGATGTTCTACAAAGTTCCATTCTTTTTCTGTCATTCCCTCTTAGGAATCTATTTAGGCAATTCTGCTGAGCATTCATTTCCTGGATGACTATTAACAATAACACACTTTGTATTGGTATGTTGTTTAATACTTTCCAAAGCTCTTTCGTAATCAAATAGCATTTCACCTAAGAAGCTTGGGAAGTTGTGGTGCTTAAGTACTCTCCCCTTCATGGTCATGTTCCCACTCTGCAGATCCTCAGTTCATAACCAGAGCGGTGACACAGCAGTATTTGGCTATCTGTTATGAAGAATGCTATCCTGCAAAATATTTGCTTCAGGTAATGAAATATTATTCTTTTGCATCATCTCATAGAGCATCAAAGATGAAGAATGGTCACCACTAGGAACAGAGCAATAAACAAGACAGGCAGTATTCCTGTTTGTAAGGATTTAGGGGGCAACATATGAGTCACAGTTTGCCAGACGGTGGCTGCCTGTCATCTTCTCTGGGCAACTGTTGTCCTTCTGTCTCCATTGTATGAAGGCTGATAATTCAGCTCTAGCTTTTCTGAATATTTAGGTCTGCTCACTTCAATGATTGGAACAAGTAAAAGTCTTATGACACAAATAAAGCCAGTTGAGGGCATTTGTGAAATTTAGAGTTTAGGAAATAGAAGATACAAGCTCTTCTCTGGTCTGTCACATTAAGCAGGGATGATGTCATCTTGCAGTCAACTGTGGCTGTGTCTTTTCCCACATGTATTGAGAGACAGCTTTTGCAACTTCATAGCTAGAGAGGTAGATACTGAGGAGCAGGCAGATATGGTAATTTGGGAGGAGAAAGAATAGGCTGGTCAGGTACTACAGTGCTGCCTGGCATATAGAATAGGCTGGTCAGATACTATAATCCACATAGACTAGCACGTAGAAAGTGCTTCTAACTTATTTGTTGAGCTGAATATTACTTTTGAGCTCCTTAGTGTAGAACTTTCTATCATCCAGCTGAGAGTCCTGAGCAGAAAACACGCTTGGTATTACTCTTCAAATGAATGAATGAATGAATGAATAGTATAGTGTGTGACTATATCTCCAGCAAAGCGAAGAAGATCTCATAAGTGAAGGTGCCCAACATCTTCCTTTTTTTWAAAATAATTTTTAATCCATCTTCTCAAAGTATGTCAAAACAGAGTAGTAGTGAAGAAAAAGGCTTTAAATCATGAGGTAAGCCAAGCTTTGATTTGTGACTTTAGAAGCAGCTGGCTGAGTAATGTTCAGAAAGCAATAAGCAACCACATCATATGAGTTTTGGGGGGAGACCAGAGTGAGGTCAGCGGGCAGTCTTATGCTGGACAGCTGATGTGTAGTTGAAAGTGCCTGTGCTGTCTTTATCTGTGATGCCAATTTTTTATTGAGCAGCTTCTATTTTTACAGACCTTCTTTCAATTCTATGGATGCAGGAGAATAAGGTAGGCTTTGACCTCAAGGAGCTTCTGCCTCAGTGGAATGAGCTGGTAATGCTAAAACACATAGACAAACAGATAGTCTGAGGAAACGATGCTTGCCACGGGGATGACAGAAAAGAGAGAGATACTGTACTGTGATGTCAGTCACCACATTAGGCGCCAGGAATGCAAACATGAACTGTCAAAAGCTACTTCCAAATGCTCTTAGCCTACCAAGGCTCACAAAATTTTGTTGAGGAGATTTCAAGCGAATTGATTCTTTTTAGGAACCACAGTTTGATTGTACTTCATTCCTTCCATTGTATCTTTGGTATATATAACTGAGTTAGAGACAGAGAAAGAACCTCTCTCAGGCTGTCAAGCAGGAGACAGCTGAAGAGTAAACATGAGCTTGCTCATCAGAGAAAAATGGGTGAACATCATTCTCACCAAGACTAAACCGTCACTCCGTAGATGAACTGACACAGCGCTTTAGAGTATCTATTAGAACCCAGAGTTGCCACTCAAGCTCTCTGCTGGTGATGGATTGTAGTGGAAACCATGTTCAAGTACTTTTCATACTGGCTGTCCTTGGACATTTTCTGATTTCTCTATGCAAAGTCAGTGCTAGGTATCATGATGTTTTATTCATGTGATTCGGAGGGTCCAGAGGCCTTAGAGGAGCAGAGGAGAATTTATCTGTGAGATAGAAAAGGACAGAGTCCAAAACTGATCAGAACTCAGGCTCAAATCAGGACACAGTGAGACGTCAACCTGTATCCTACAAGAATGCCTTTTCCTTCTCTTTCGGGGAGTTCATCCTCATAGTTTTAAATACAACCTGTAGGCTGATGGTTTTGGAATTGTATTTATAGCTTAGACCTTCCCTTGAATATTCAATGCTAGAGATCTCAGACATCTCTAACTTGCCAAACCTATTCAGAATACATCTCTACTTGTTTTTAACCAACATTCTAGTCCTTTCTTATTCTCCAAGATCTCTGTCAATTCCACAACTTACCATTTGTTTCTGGTTTAGCTTTTCTTCTCACTTCTCATGCCCAGTATCTAGGACAGCAACTAAGTCTTGTAGGATCTAGTTATGAATGCTGTCTTGGGTCTTTCCCTCGCATTGCCATGTTGAGTCATTGGTCAACTCCTGATTTCTACACTCTGCTCTGGAGACCCATGCTGCATGTATCCTCTTTATTTTTGTCCTATTATGGTCCATTGTTTACAGGAACAGTTTGAGTAAATGCAAGTTAGATTAATTATACTGTCATCTCTGGACACACACACTTAAAAGCTTTCAATGGTGCTTTGAATATTATTCATAGCATCCCACCTGGACTACAAAGCGAAAGGTTCTATCTGCTTACTTCTGCAATTTTGCAACTTGTGCTTTCCCTGTTCGTGTCTAAATTCTGGTCACAGTGGCCTTCTGGCTACACCAAGACATGCCAAGCTTATTGACGTCTTAATAATTGTTTGGAATAACAAATCTCCTGAAGTATCTCTGTCTAGTGAAATCCTTCATTCTCACCCAAAAAGTAACACCTTCTCTTCTTCCTCTACCTAAGGTAACATTTTCACTGATACAATCCCCTATTACACTGGACATATTACAGCAATTTGGAAAGTTCAAAATAACACTCTTGTTTTATTATAGTTGTTTATCTGTTCATGTTGCATTATGCCCCACAGATATAAGAAAGGCATTCATCTTGTAAATGTACTAGCAACTGAACAGGCCTCCTCCCACAATGACTCCATTGTTGAATGCTAAATGTGTYGAAGCTTCATATTGATTGTAAACATGAGGTCCATGCTACATTGCATTAATTCCTTTCCTATTCCAGTCCTAACATGGTTCCCTAGGTTGTTTGTTTCCTTTTTATTTCTTTAAATAAGTCTTATTCAAGTAGTATTTATTGAGTTGAATCTGAAGGTATCTCTTCTTTTCTCTTATTGTACTGGGGATTGAACATAGGGCCTCACACTTGCTAGGCAAGCTGTATTACTGAGCTATGTCCCTACCATGCACGTGCTGCAATAGTAAAACATTTTCATCAGTTTCCCAGACCTGAAAAAAATTGTCCAAACACTCACTATAGGAGCAGTTAATTTAATGATCTAGAGGTTCAATTATCCAAGAAGTCCTTAAATTTAGCAAGAAGTTACTTATGAGATAGAAGCCAAGGGAAATTTGAACACAGAAGTCAATTTGACCTTTGAAACAGAGATTGTAATGATGAAGTCAAGAAATGCCAAAAGCCAGTAGAAGCTGGAAGAGGTGACTGGTGGCTCTTCTCTTGTGTCCCTAATGAAGCATAGCTTTATGTGACCTGGAGTTTCCAGACAACAGAACTACTATGAAAGGATTAATTTCTGGAACATTTTGCTACAGTAACTGTAAGAAACCAATATGGCAGTTGTCTACGAGCTGCGGTCCTATAAGCTTAAGGCTCACATTGTGGTCAGTCTCTAATGTCATCACATCTAGTGACCTCCCTGGACCAACACAATATGATTAAGCAATTAATGTGTAGTGCAGCAGAAACACATATGTGGGGCAATAGTATGCAAATCCCACTACAAGGTCTCCTTAAAGAGACRGTGTTCATATGTTCTCCGTATGTAGCTGCTGCTTTTCTATCTTTCCATTACTTCTTTCTCTGTGACCTCTCATCCTAAGCCACCCTGTACAGTCATTTGTCTGTCTCTCTCTCTSTGTGTGTGTGTACACATGCACATGAGTGTGTATGCACACATGTATGATCTCTGCCACTTTCCAACTTCCTTTAGACAATGTACAAGAGTTTCAGGAGGTTCAGTCTTGTCCTAGGTGCCCTAGAATTTTCCATTTCCACAAATAATATAAAAACACTAATAGGAACACCAATAATAGCTAGCAGTAACTGCCTTCCTGAAGGGCCCCTTCCTGCAGGAGGWCATCTGGCTGGAACCAGCAGATTACACAGAAACTTCACAATTTATAGGTTTTGCACTATAAGCAATTACTGTCCATTTTGCCATGTTGCCTATTGCAGAGTCTCACGGGAAGCTAGAAATTTGAGGGTGAACATTTCTACCTGAACCTTTAGGCCATATGGTGGTCCAGAAGGAGCCAAAAACAGCCACCTGACTCTGAAGAATAAAGGAGATAAGAGTGAAATTTGCCCTACAAATTAATTGACAGGAATTTAAACTACAAGTCTTCCTAGGGTTGGAAGTGGAGGGAGAAAGGCACTAGTTGCCAGGGAGTGGAATAGCCAAAGGTTGACTATAAAAACTCGCTGTGGTTGCCCATGGGTGTCAGAACTCATCTATCACCTTTAGTGGGCCCAGAGTTAGGGACCCTGCTGGGACAGACAACATATGCTAAGTCTTCCCCCTGAGTGCTTTGCCTGCTACAGCAGCTGAGCCTAGACATCCATTCCACATGGTTCCATGTATCCATCCCACAGATGTGCCAAATGCCCTGGAGGCTACCTGTGGTTGCATGCACGATGGACTGTGCTTACTGTTTACATCAATACCTGCTCTTTTGGCTCTGAAAGCAACTTTCCAAATTTATCCCCACCTGTGTCTCTCTGCTCCCCCGAGACGGTTGGCTTGGGTAAATTGTTTGCTCTGAGTAGTTCCTGTGGCAATTTTCAGTCCCTCTGTGCTTGACCTTAATATATGTTATCTCAGAGTTATTTGCATCTCCCTTGGGTCTTTCCCCATCCCTTTGGGCCAATGACTTTAATTTCATATAGTTCATGTCTCCCCAGGTACATAGCACCCTTTCTTGCCCAGAAAGATACCCAGTGGTTTTATTATTGAATAACTACTTGCTTTGTAATAATTTGTGGCAGGACATTGTATAGCAATGGCTGTGTGAATTAGGAGCAAGGAAAAGGCTGGCTGTCCTTATTAGTGAGATGGAAATTCATTGAAGGGTGTTAGGTTAGCAATTAGGACCATTTTTCAAAAAAGTTTTTATTTTTTTTCAAAAAAGTTTTTAAATACTCAGTTTTCCCCCCTCTCTACTGTTAAGCATCTAGGGATTTCTTTCTGCTTTCTGAATTTAAGTCCTTTGTTTCCACAGACATGGTCATGCCCCGTGTTATTGCTATCTTTCTCTAGCTCACTTCAACTGTAATGGAAAACATCACACATCACACATTCTGAAGTGACATTAATTAATGCTGATGCTCTCTGCTGACATTTCAATAAAAAGCGCTTAGATAAGGGATGTGGCATGCTCTTCCAACTCTCAACACAGCGTACAATATGAGTCTAAAATCCATAGCTCGATGACTAGATTCAGGTGCCCAATCAAGCCATTCATGAATGCTTACTGACTAGCAGTTGGGCAGGAAATATATAACTCATGAGAAGAGTGGCCAATTGGATAACAAGGCCGAAGGCCCTGAAGAGCACAGCTTTACGAAGCTTGGTAGAATTTAGAGTTTTCAGCTGGAGGAATGATTTGTGTGTTCACTCAGCACGCATATCCATTCAAGCTGGTGTTTTCTGATTAGGATGCTGGACATCATCTGATGGAATGTCAATGAAGTGCCAGACACTCAATCACATGTCACATTATTTATTGTATCACCTAAGAGGGAAAATTGGCATTGTTATAATGATGAAAATGAGAATAAAGATTACTTGTTGGGTTTCATAGCTTGAGTTGATACTACATGTACATTATCTCATAAAACCCTAGCATTTCAAGGTTGGGAGTAAATGTAAGAGCTTGGAAATTTATCCCTAAGTAACTTTGGCTAGTATCTATCTGTTTAGGACTCAATTTTCTCGTCTATAAAATGGAATTAAGAAAAGTAGCAATCTTTTAAGGGTTAAGAGTGATCATAAAATGCTGCAAGGCCTATAATCAAGATATTAATGATAAAAATAGTAACGGTAAAAAATGTCTAGCTAGAAATTCCTCTACACAGACATTTTTTTCTATTATCCCTATTTCACAGATTAAAAGCAGAGCAAAAAACTTGACATTTGGCATAAGCTAAAATGTGGCAGAATGGAGGATTTGATCCACTACTGTCAGCTGTTGTTAGTACTATAATCCAGAGTTTTCAGTACAATGTTATACACAAGGTCTATGTCAAAGAAGTGGTTTTGGATTGACAGATTATAGGCAGTATATTCTCATGAGAGAAGACATTTGTATCTTGCTTCGTGGGCTCTCCCCTTATACTTGATTTGGCTACAACAACTAGATTTAATTTTTGAAAAACGCAACAGAGATAGGTGGCTCCCCTTAGAATCTCAGTTTTTTCCTCAGTCCAAGTACAATGGTATCTTGCTACCATTCAGGAAAGGCGATATCAGTTGAAGAAACATATTTAAAGCATCCACACTTCAAAGCCCAGACTTATCTTTTCCTGAAAGCTCTGATATTTCTCTGTTCTTTGGTTCCCTGTAGAGCCCTTTGCCTGTGGGTTTTCTTCTACTAACTATATGGGATAATAATGCAGAATTTAGTGGACCTTAGCCCTGCTTAAGTATTATAGATCCTTTGGTCAAACTCTCCTATGGTTCCTTCTAGGAGTTCTTCGGAGAAGCTTAACATGAATTTGTGAAGCTCTGACTGCTTTAGTGTCTGTGTCCCAGGACTCCTGTGATGTGTTCAGCAGCCAGGGTTTGCCTGTGAGCACAAACTCTGCCCACMRAAGCTTCCAGAGATACAAACTCCACTGGGGACTAAAGTGAATCTACCTTTCTTGTAGCAGTTKGGATACTGCCACTCTTTGCAACTGGTTACTTCCCTTTGATCTCATTGATCCATCCCWACCTACATCTCAAGTCCTTTCATGTCATCTGTTCCTCTAGACTGTGTAGAGCAACTGTCCCCATCCAATTGTAGACAGACTGAGCAACKAAGGCATGTCAGATCTTTTCATATGCAGCTCTCACTGAGTACAGGAATCACATATTTATCTTCTGAGATTTGTGTCTAATGTTCACCCTTCCCATGAGATGCTAAACTCCAGGAGGGAACAGACTGTGTTTTGTATTCACCTTCTTGTATTCAGAGTTGGCATCATGCGGAATGCAGCAATGGTATACATGAATAGAACAAATACCTATCTGTTCTCCTGATCTCACAAGGCCATATCTAAGGATCTCGAATAGAAACACGAAGATATTCATTCAAATCAATTACATGGAAGGGTCCATCACCCACCATGGCCCTGGCAATATGGCCCTCAATCAGATAAACTCCAAAGATGGGTCCCTAGTTTAGGTCTCAGTTTTAGTTAGGAGAACMATGTCCACAGGATCTTCCCAAACAGATTAAAGTCTATATGCCATTGCACATCAAATTCACGGTCTGCATACTGAATGTCTAAATTTGATTGGAAATACTAAAATTTAAATGGGGGTGATTAAAATTATGTAGCCATAATTAATACCAGTGCATACCTCCTACATGGCAGTTCAACATATCCATATTAAGCTATCTCTGGGACTTAATGGGATCTTGTTAAATTTAATTGTCTTGTTAAATCTAAATTAAGTGTATGCTAAAAGAAACTATTTAGATCATTACTGGGTTTTAAGTTGTCTGCTCAGTTTAGAAGTTGAACCAATGCTGCTCTCAATACTGTTGCTTTGCGGTTAGGCACAAATGAACTGGACATCTCTGACTGCAATGCACCTGCCCAGGAGAGCTGCTTGGGACTGATCCACAAGCTCAGGAGCCAAAAACCTGTCTTGATGCTTGCCAAGGCAGCAGACACAGAGAAATATGAGGCTCTTAAAAGCATTTACATGGTGCTTAAGGCAGCCTGGGATACCACAGAGGATGCCACTCTCCTGTCTGTGGGTGACAGCTACGTGTGTGAGCAGACAGACCAAGATCTGAGATTGGGACTATATGGAAGCTCTCCAGAGAACAGAAGCAACAGGAAGAGTATGTGTGATGAGTGATAGCATCAGCTGACAGTGGGGGCTAACAAGTCTGCCCTCTGTAAGCTGGAGAGCCAGGAGAGCCAGTGGTGTCCATAGCACAAAACCTAAGGTCTGGAAAAATGGACAGTTCAAGGGTGAGTGTGAGAGGAGATATTTCTCTTCTCTTCTCTTCTCTTCTCTTCTCTTCTCTTCTCTTCTCTTCTCTTCTCTTCTCTTCTCTTCTCTTCTCTTCTCCTTTCTTTCTTTCTTTCTCTTTCTTTCTTTCTTTCTTTCTTTCTTTCTTTCTTTCTTTCTTTCTTTCTTTCTTTCTTTCTTTCTTTCTTTGGCTCTC
>BDUI01001895.1:6957-25880 GCA_002335545.1 Apodemus speciosus
AACATAGTATCATATAGAGTGGATATATACAATACATTTTTGAGAACCAAAAAAGAAAAAAGCATTTTATTATGTGCATATTCAACTACCAGCTGAAGAAATTTAGGTAATCAGGCTACTTCTTGTTTAGGTTTTCATTGTTTTAAAGTTTAAAATAGATTTTTATAGCTTTTGGTTATTTCATGAAGCATTTTGTACAATGTATTTGGACCAAATTCATGCTCCTCCCAGAGATCTACCTATCTACCTGACTCACTCAATTTTATATCCTTTTTCAACCATCAAGTCTAGTTTGTGCTACTTATATACTCTTGGATATGTGGCCACCCACTAATGCTTGATCATATCCTTAAAGAAAACTGAATTCCCATCTCCCAGTAGCTCTCAATTGCCAATAGCTTCTCAATTAGGGATGTGATTTTTGTCCTTTCCTCCCTTTCCCATGCTGGGACTTTTGTCTGTGCAGAGCCTATACATGTTGTTATAATTGCTGTGAGTTAATATTTACAACTGCTTTGTCTTTTCTCCAATACATCATCTCTGTTCTTTGGGTCTTACAGTCAGTCTTTCTACCCTTTCCCCTTAAAGACCCCAGAGAATTTGGAGGAAGGATAATATACTTTTTGAGCTGAGCATTATACATTCTCTTATTTTCTATACCTTGACCATTTGTGGCTTTCTGTTTTAATCATCACCATTACAAGTAGAAGATTCTCTAATGGGAGTTGAAAGATATACTTATCTATGTGCATAATGATAAGTCCATATGAATTGATTTAATACTATGTCCACTTACCAAAATAGCATTAGTTTCTTCCCTGTGGCCCATTCCTTGTGTAGCCACAGATTCATAGCCAGGAAAATGGTGCTAGGTATTATGGAACAGGTCATAAATTCAATCATAAAGTGTTTTATAATTTCCACGATATTCATGTCATTATTTCACCAATGGGCATGCCTTGCCATGCAAGTTATTATTGTAGCATACAGCAATCAAGGCTGAATAAGACAAATGATTACTTTTCTCCTCTGGAATCATGAATAACACCTTCTAGCACTATAAAAGCTAGTCAGTAGGGATGAAACTTTCAGGTCAGTACAAGCTTGATTTCTTAATGATATATGGCTCATGGGTGTGGTCTGATCCTCAATGGGGTCAAACTGTTAAGTTCCGGAAAATAGTCATGAGCATTACCAATAACTTGTAATGTTTAGGGGTCTATAACAACCGACTGGCAAAGACTCCAAAAAAGATAACCTATTTCTGCTACTGTGATTTTTATTTGTTAACTGGTGGTATAAAATGGGAGAATTAATGTCTGAGTATAGGATAACTATATATTTTAATGATTTTGTATGTGTGCATAGGTGTATTTAAAATATTTCTATAGTAGTAGAATTTCCACATGACATTTTCAAAAGGTCTTTAATGTTAATTATTCTCCCCTTATTCCTTCCTCTGCCCTGCCCTCCTACTAAGTCTTCCTTAATATTTTTATGTTTATAGTACAATGAATTTTATGCAGCCTTCCTCTGTCTACCATTTGAGGAAAAACCTTGACAACTAGGTAATAACTAGATAATGTTATAATTGGCAAGACAGTGTTTCCGTTGGTTGTTGTAGCACTTTTAAAATAATCCATCACTTTATTTCCTTAGTTACCAGTGTAAAAGGGGGATTTTTGTGGTCTGAAACTGATTATATTTCCTTTGTTAGGAACAAATATGGTAGAAATCTTGATGTATTGGAAAACACCAAGGTCACAGCCTCAAGTATTCCCAAAGGTTTCTTCCAGTGGCTGGTATTAGAGAGAACACAGTTGGAATTGCCTCCTAGTTTCTAGAGATGTGTACATGATTATGGGATGACTCACTGTTTTTACTTAGTTGACTCCACTTTCATTGTGGACAGACTTTCTGGATGGCCAGCTTTACTTGCATGTGTGTATCCATTCCACCCTGAAGCATTTTTTATGAGAAAGCATTTGTAGAGCGGTTTGCCATTTTGTTTTACAGGCACTCTACAGGCTATGAAATGGTCATCTGGCCTGTTAATTTGTCTGAGAAAAGCAGTTTTCCCTTTCTTATATCCATGGCTGACACAAAGCCAAAGGGGTAACTTGGGCAAGCCATATAATGCCCATCTGTCAATTCCAAAATGGGTGAGGGATTAGGCTTGACTCTTCATCAAATTGAGATTTACTGATGTGTATTTGTCCCAAAGTGGACATGCCATATTGTGTCATGCTAGCATGACAGCTCATTGACACTGCTTCATCAAAGTGAATCAGTACAACAAAATATATGTTGAGTATGATCTATAAGAGGCCTTTTGTTAGACAGCCTGTTAACAATGATGGAACTAAAGAAATTATATGATATATGCAACTGTAATATGGTGAATATGTGACTAATTTTGAAGGGGAAGGTAGTGAGAAATAGATTTTAGAGTGAGTTGAGAGAGGAGAGGAACCTGACAGAATGTAGCTCATTGAGTTCAAGGAAAAGGAAAAATGTTGTTTAATCAGGATGCAAGTCATTAGCAACATTCTCTGAGGTTACAGAGTCTTTGTTGTCATCTTGAAGTTGTTTTATCAATTTTTGATTAATTGAAAATCTTATATTATGGGATGCCATACAGTATTTTTATATTGTGTATACATACTGAAATTATTAAGTCAAGTTCATTAACTATGTATTGTTTCATATTCTTATAATTTTTAGTAATGCAAACCTTTACAAGTGAATATCAGTTATTTTGAAACATACAATACACAGTGCTATTAACTGTAGTTCCTATGCTGCAGAGTGTGTCTCAAAATTTATTCTACCTGACTGGAATTTAGTATTCTGGAGACCTTCCACTTACTTCTGTGAAGAAGCTCAAGAAGATTTTTTTAAATGCTATTTATTGACTAAAATATAGATTTGTCATGTATGTAATATTTTCTAATATTATTCTATCTCATTGAAACATTACTATTTCTGAACAATTTTAATCTTATTTATTCAAAGGATTTTAAGCAGAGGTATTACCTCATGGAGTTCTCAATTGATAGTGACAACTTGGGAGAGAGAAACACAGAATGGTAATCCAAGAATTAGTGAGGGCATTGGGGTAGGCAGTGCCTAAACTAAGAACAATTTTGGCAGAAAATAATGAATGCTAAGTGTTTGAGAGAGGAGAGGAACCTGACAGACTGTAGCTCATTGAGTTCAAGAAAAAGGAAAAGGTTCTAGATATTGGAAATGCCTAAAACCAGGAGGTTAATAAAAGAATCTAAGATTTCCACTGGCTCTTTAGCATATCATCAATATACAGAAATAAAAAGAGATGGCCTGG
Organism: Apodemus speciosus; assembly: GCA_002335545.1. Lineage (NCBI taxonomy): Eukaryota > Metazoa > Chordata > Mammalia > Rodentia > Muridae > Apodemus > Apodemus speciosus. The sequence goes on from BDUI01001895.1 coordinate 10,301, forward strand.
TGTTTTGAAATAACTGTAAGCTTGGAATAGGACCTTAACTACTATATGACTGGTAAAACGACAGTGATCATCTTTACCTTTTCCTATCTGAGATTCCCTCAGTTATAATTGAGGAATTGAAACTTCTAGCCATTTCCTTGAGTTATGTGAATAACTGAGATAGTACTCTTGAAAGACAATGAGTTATACAAACATTGGTCTCTGAGGCAGCTGTTGTTAATGGACTGAGTTTTGTGCCTGCCTCACAGGGTTGTTGTGAACATCAAATAGGATAATGGGCTGAAAGCATTTTTCAAACTTTAAAGTGTGATTCAAATGTTAGGAATTAGTAAAAATAATAAAAGAGAACAATTCATTCTCTATCCAGATGCTCTGGTTCCATTGTGACTCATATGCTCATTCAGAGCTGTCCAGATGAAATGCCACTTAATTTCTGCTGGCTGGAATTCCACATACAACTGAATCAAATGGAACCAAGAGATTCTGAGCATTAGCTTCTCCCCTTTCAGAGTTTGACTCTAGGATTGACAGGATACCAATTCATACATGAGCAGCAACCACCCTTGTACTCACATCTAGTTCTGTTGCCCATGTCCATACTGAATTTGGCCTCAGGATTCCAGAGCCAATAGGACACTTGATTTCTTTCAAATTGGCTTAACATATCAGTCTTTGAGTTTGATGCCCAGTAGGGCCACATATTTTTTTCAGGGGTAACTAAGCATTATTATATCAGACTTGATCCATAAAAAAGGTTTCATATTGCTTGTGGTCAGTAGAAATACCTTAACAACCACAATGAGCTATTTCCAGTGAAGTTGATCACTTTTTGTATATACAAAATAGAAAGTAAAACAGAATCAGAGCAGATCCCACTCCTACCATCAAAATTACCAAGTAAAAAAGATTGATTATCTATTAAACTGTTTGCTAATAGAGGCATGTTCCAAATTCTACATAGTTGTATTTTAGTAGAATCAGTTTAACATACTAGGTCTTTGGGCTTTTACGGATCATGAGATAGATAGATAGATAGATAGATAGATAGATAGATAGATAGATAGATAGATAGATAGATAGATATAATAGCTTATTTAATGTATGTGAGTACACTGTTATATGGTTACAGATGGTTGTGAGCCACCATGTGGTTGCTGGTAATTGAACTCAGGACCTCTGGAAGAGCAGACAGTGTTCTTAACCACTGAGCCATCTCTCCAGCCCTCCATGATATATTTTTAACTTGATATTATTTAGAATAAGAAGAATGGGAGGAACCTTGTTCTTGTTATCTCTTTGCTCCTAGCAAAGAAGTGAAAGTTGTAACTATCAAAAAGAAATGCTAAGCCTGGTGGTGGTGGCACACGCCTTTAATCCCAGCACTTGGGAGGCAGAGGCAGGTGAATTTCTGAGTTCGAGGCCAGCCTGGTCTACAAAGTGAGTTCCAGGGCTACACAGAGAAACCCTGTCTCGAAAAAAACCAAAAACAAAAAAAAAGAAAGAAAGAAAGAAAAGAAAGAAATGCTAAACTGACTGAATGAATAAAGCAATATTAATGAACTTAGTACATATTTGAGAATTTTATACTGAGTTGAAATTTCAAGTTATCATGTAATATACTTAAAAATTAAAATTGAAAAAATAATGAAAATTTCCAAGAAAAATTGTATCACTAGCTAATCACCATATCAGATTTTTTTATTATTATTTATTGTTCTGGTCATGAACTTATATTTTCATGTGTTCTTTATGTGAAATGTTATTTTTAGCATATTTTAATTCATTCACATTTAAATTTCTCCTTTACATATTATGTTCTAGCTTCTGATTTTTAATGCTATTTTGAATACTAGTGTCCGATTCAAAACAAGTGACTGATTAAACTTAAGTTTAGACTAAATAAAATTAAGGAAAATTAGTTTTTCTGTTCCTCAATCATTACATCCATAAGACCAATCTGAAGAGCCACGTGTCTATTGTGCCTGATTTGATAGTGCAGATGTAGACTATTTCCATCAATATTTAAGTTATACTGGGGACTGTAGCCATAGAGTTAATATACTATGCTGTCCTGACATGCTTTTTTTCTTTTTCCTGTTAGACAGCTGTTCTTCTTTTAATTTTGAGATAGTCTGGATACAGTGACAGTGTATGCTCTGCTCATGGCTATTTGTTTTGGTTAAATTGATTTTAAGGATCAGTTTCAGAAGTGATTTTTTTTAAGCTGCAAAATATGAACAGACTCTTTGGAACATGCCCTAGCTCTTTTAAATTTTCATAAACTTGAAAATGRTTTTCAATATCATGTGTGATTATATTAGTTTCACTGAAATTTTACTAACACTGGCCATTATAAATTATTTAACTAGCTTTTGTTCTGCATCATTTTCACTAAATGCTGTTTGTGTCTTATTTACACTGTGCATACTTTGTTTTATTATTATTGATAATGTGGGTTCTTAGCTTGATTTCTTTTATGTTTATGCCTTTGCCTGTTTATATTTTCATTTGCCTATTTGATTTTGATTTATATATCAAGATCATTGAAGTCTCTCCACAGAATACATTATTTTTATAACAATGTATTTTTGTCAGTTATTTGTTTATTTTTACTTAAACGCTTTTGCACACCAGATAAATTTCTTAGATGATAGTCAAATAAGTGAAATCTACATTTTTTTAGTGCTGGTTAGTATTTCCTCTTCCTAGAACAAAATTACAAATAGTAGAGATTATTAAGCTTTTTAATCCTTGTAAATATGATAGGTAAAAATAATAGTTAATTATCACTTTCTATTGCCTCTCTTCAACTATGAATGGAAATGAGCATTGTTTCAGAGGTTTATTGGCCATTTTTATTGTTTTATATGTGAGCAGCCTGTTCTTACCCCAATCCCTGTTGTCATTGCTGTTTATTTGGCTTTTCATCTGTTTCTTACATATTTATGGAGATAGTTTTATATACAGGAACTTGATTCCTTGTCATGGATTACAAACACATTTAAGTTCATTCATAGGTTTTTGTATCCATCCTACTTAAATTATAAGGTACAGTGAAATCCATTATCCTTGTCTTCATTGTTTCAGTGTTTGAAGGTCATATTTCAGAGACTTTATAGATAAGTTTGATTTAAATCATGCTTGAGATGTATTTTCACAAAAAAGACTCAATAATTGGCATGAGAGTTAAAAGGGACATTATAGAGGACATAATTCAACATTCATTTCCTCATAAATATTCAAATTTTCTTTAAAAAAGAGAATGAAGTCAGTGTTAAGGAAGGAAAGTATCTAAAGGGTACAGAGGAAGTTATTGCACAAGGGGTAATTGCAACTCCTTAGCTGCTTTGCTCCTTCTGTTTAACAAAAGGAAACATTTCTTTTAAAATACACATTAAGCAACTCAGAGCAAAAGATGCAACATATTTGAAAATAAAGCATCTTACATTTCACAGTAATTTTCACTCATTTAAAAACACAAGGATGTATATTATTTCAGCATAAATTAAATATACATGTTCTAGGTATTTAGTTGCACAAATATCTAAAGGAACATAGCCTTCTTAGCTACTGTAATTTCAAATAGTAAAAATGTGGCTTTATTTTTTTTAAACAGGACTTAAGTATAGTTTTCAATCTGATGAATATGTGAACCAAAAAGGAATCAGGTGGCTGCTTTCTGTGTTTCTGTGTTTGGGCAAAGTATTGGATGAAATCTAAATCCTTTTAAATTGTTCAGAAACTTAGCCAACATAATCTACTTTGAATGCAGAACTTCCCAGGTCATTATTATTCTAATGCCCTCTTTGGGATCCTCAGTGTAATTAGTGTCAATCTCAGGTCACTAGCCCTAGTGCAACATGGATCATGAAGCTTTATTTACACTTGCTTTTGCACATACATTTTTCTGGTATAGGACAAATTTCTAAAAGGACTGGAGATAACTTCATTCATCTCATTTCTACTCATGAGACCTTCATCTCTTGTATTATTAGCCCAGAATATTGGGTTCCTGACTGTGTTTGCCCCAGCTCATATAAAATGTGAAGAAACCTTCACACTGGGAAAAGCAAGCCAAACAGACTAGGATACACCACATGCTACTACTTGCTGAGCAAGGAAGAGAATCAGTCTGAGAGGAAGTCACTGGCCATGACACCACACTGCACTGACACAGAGATGTTGCTTGTAGGATGAGAGGAAGGCTATTACAACAGAAAGCACCACAACCTTTCATTTCATTTTGAATGGAGCATGAAGTTTATTGTTTTGGGCTTTATAGAAGACCATATTTTTCTTCATACTGGTCTTCATAAACTAAGAATAATTTGATAGCTCTATGATTAGATACTTGGCACAAGTAAAACAGCAGAGCAATGGGGTTATCAGAGAAACACAACTAAGAGTCATTATTGGATCACATTCATTGTGTGTGTAGAAAACTAAACATATATGCTAAATTGTGCTCATTCAAGAATAATCTTTAAAATATGTAAGGCAGACTCAGCTTTGAAGCATCAGTCAAGGTACACATGGATCTATCAGTGAAATAGAGATAGTAAGAACCTGAAAAAGCACAAGCTGACCAAATATTGCTTGAACAATATATCTTGACCCAGTAACAACTCTAACAATGTCAGGCTTAACAATAATATCATATTTGTCTCCAGTATAATTGAAGATTTTGCCCTATGTAAATGAAGTAGGAGGAAAACATTGGAACTATTTATCCATTGATACATGATGTGGGACATAATTTTTAAATCTCTATACTATGGAAATAGTATTTAACACTATTTAATCACATCCTATAGTAAAACATAAAAGTCTAAGTGAGCATAAGAGCTCCTCTGATGAAAAAAATTCAATTTAAAGGTGACCAATTGTAAAGAAGTCTAAAAGATAGAAATACTGGGCAACATGAGAAGAATCATCAGAGGTTCCACAATGTTGTGGAAACAGAATTCTTGGTAATAATTCAACCTGTTCACTAAGAAAACAAATGATCAAGCAAGAAAGAACAAGTCTCAGAAAAGGACAAGTTTCTGTCCAGATTTGTTAGAAGATGTAAAGTATCTGTGAGGGGAGACTATGACCATACACAAGAATAATTAAGTATAAATAAAAGATGTCCAGAGAGGGGAAAAGGATGTCCAAAAAGAAATGCAGATGCTGAACTTACTAGTAAAGACTTAAAACAATATCTTTTAAATATACTAAAAATATAGAAACAATCTAAAATAAATCCTAAGAGTACAATTTCAATGATTTCATGATGGCAAAAAGAGGACAGATTCTTCAAGGAGGAGACTGACACTCAGACAAATCAGAGTCAAAGTGGGGAAGCCAAATATAAAGAGAACTTTAACATCAGCCAGAGAAAAAGAATAGGGGAAGGACAATGAAATTAAGTTGTCATCATAATTTGGCTGAATTCAACAAAATTAGAATTTGATTCTGATTTTCACATATTGATTTACCTTTTATAATTAAAACTCTATTGAAAATAACTTGCAAATAAAAATGTTACACAGCGAGATTAGCCAGAACCAAAGTTTATACTTCTCATAAAATTTCTAAACCATGAAAATAGCCATTCTGAAGCTGTGGGGCCTGTGTTAGGTTTTACACTTTCACTACCAACTACAGTTTTATGCACTTATCCACCACAAAATAATATCAGTGGAAGAGTTAAAACTAAAACAAAACAAAACAAAACAAAACAAAAACAATTATTACATCCTCTTTCATGTCTCATTTATTTATTACCTGGATTTTATTCTTCTCTATCACCTAATATTTACCATTTCTTGTTCTCCTTCCTACATGCTATACTATACCCACAAGTATAATTGTTTACATATGCAAATATGCAATAACTACAATAACAGAGAGAATTTTTTCTGGGATCTTATGACCTCGTTCAATATTACATATTGTATTTTCATCCATTTTCCTATAAAAGTTGTGATTCTATTTTTCTTTAGAGATAAATAGTATTCTATTTTATAAATWACAAGTGAAATAAAGATTTGCCAGAAAAAATGAAAATGGCAGAATTTGTTATTAGTTAACATACCTTTCAATAAAAATGAAAATAACTGGCTAAAGAATGAGTAGGGATAAAATATTTAGTTTATATTTTTCATACGGTAAAATTCTATATGGAAGTTTATAGAAATATTACACTTTTGACAATAAAATACAAAGGAAAGGAGAGATATTTAACAAAAGTTGGAGTAAAGAAATGGTATTACAGTAAATAAATTCACAGAAAGCAATGACAAAATGGTATTACTACTACTGAAGATTGACATAAAAATATATATAGTTAATCATACATTTTTCAATTAACTCACTTAAATGACATAAGCATGTATTATTTTATTGCTAATTCATATAGACAGATCAGCTTTTGGAGCCAGGGTCTCTCTATGTAGTCCTGGCTAGCCTTGAACTTGTTGAGATTTGTTAAAGATGAAGACCGCCACACCTGGCTTTGACAACAGTTCTTATTTAAGAAGAGACACTGGAGCTACAGAGAAGTAGTTTCAGCAACTCACTAGTGTTTTTAACAATGTAGATCTGAGGGAAATTCCAGAAACAATGAGTATTCCAAGAGCAATGACTGGGAAAATTATACTTTCAGGAAGTTACTAAAACAGTTAAAATTGGTCACAAGAAAATATACATGTTTCGAAATGATGCGATAATAAAAAAGTAACAAGGGATCAAAATAGTCTAGGGAAGCAATATGGAAGAAGTAAACTTAACCCTAACATTAATACCAGTATGTAACTCACCTGGTAGAAATGAGGATATTCTAAAGAGATTCTGACTATCAGATAAACTGAAACAATTGACTCTCCACAACACTGAAAAGGGGGTGGGTTGTGTTGTTCCCAAAAGAAATCCCATGCTGATAAAAGGGAAAAGGGTGCTATAAGAACAACAGATCTCCCAGAAACAGATTTCAGTCAATCCAGACAATGATGGTGCAAAGGTGTGTGGGACCACATGAAACATGAAATGGTCCCTACACCAAATCATATAATAAGTCATAAGAATCAAGGAAGAAAAATCCAACCTACAGAGTAGGACAACATGATTTCAAACCACAAATTTAATAAGCAGGTTTTAGGAAATATTAATCTCATTTGTCATTTTTTTCCAAATTACATTTCAATAACTCTATTGTCTGCCATTACCTCGGACAGTTGTGGCTTAAAACCTATTGGGCTATGCAGTGTATGTATATTGCATCCCAAGCGCTGTGCTAAATACATGGCATAGAATAGCTTCCTTAATCTAGACAACTGATAYGAAGACACAGTGAGGAGCTGTGGTGGTAAATGTTCCTATGGATACTGCAGGTGGCAGTGGATTGAAAGCTAGTGAATATTGACTCCTCCCCCCCCCCCATTAGACTCATTCTCATTCTCCAACCCAATCTTAAGTGTCCAGAGAATATTTGAATACCAGAAGCAGCTAGTAAATACAAATAAAAGTAGAATATTTATTTTAAATGTATCAGAGGATCCCGAGCATTACTTAGACCTCAGTAGGACTCCAGGCAAACCTGGTCCGGATCCCACAGAGTGTTGTTTTTACAGCTTCCAAATTGTTCAGAAGGTAAGAACTACCATGTTGCAAATTGGTTGTTTATTCATTGCGTAAGTGCACTGTACAAAGAATAACGTTCTATACCTGAGTGCAGGGAATACCAATAAAAGCCATCTCTTAACCATGTCTCAGAGAAGAACCATTCACTTTTATCTGGCCTGGACTCACTTCTTCCCACTTTCCTTTTTCTCCCTGCTGGGATTCACCTATTTCTTGCCACATCACCTGTTCTCGGGAGAAAGCAGCTGAGGCTCTTCTCTTCTGAAAGTTGTATTTACTTTTTCATTCATTCATTCACAGATTCAAAAGTAAAGTTTTGACAAAACACTAACTAGAGGGCAATGTATATGCTAAGGACCAAGGATAGAATGGTGACTAAAACGAATCCTTGTCATTCCCAAGGAATTATACAGCCAAGTGGACCAGCAAACACCTGGTCCCATATTAAAAGCTATGTGTATGTCTCCTGCTCATAAGCTCACCAACCGTTTTGCCTGAGCCTCACCTTCCTTCAGAGACAGTGCCAACTGAACTAAGGACTTAAGGAGTAAGTTATTCAGAAACTACTAGAAAATAAAACCAGAAGCAAGGCCATAAAGCAGAATGAACATGGCCTGCTTAGTCAGAAGTTCTAGTTTCTTAGGCCCAAGCCCAACTCTGTTGTTTATTGGTTGGCTAAGTCGCTTAATTTCTCTGCCTTTTTTTCCTCATCTGGAAATGGAATGAAAATATTTGTTAGAGGAATGTTGGACTCAGCATATCTGAAATTATTTGTTTCAACATCCCATGCTTGTTTTATATACCACATATACACATGGAAACCTTATAATAATCAGGAATCTTATCTGATTTGTTTGCCACTGTACCCTCAGCTCAGTGGTACCTGGCTTATGTTAGCTCCAAATAAAATTTCATTAAAAGAATGGATCAGTCTAAATGTTCAAATACTTTTAAATTTATGAAATGCTATAAGTTGTTGTTGCCAATTCACTCAAATTAAAGTTTCTAATGAAATGCCTTGTTTTCTAAGTACAAAAATGCAGCCTGATACATTGGAAAGAATAGAAATGGTAACTGTTTATTTTTGCTCTAGTGTGGAGAGGGCATTTAACTTCCCTATGATCTTTCTTTTGACTCATCTATTTGCCATATCAGGTGGTTGGTTGTACAGACCCCATAACTATACTTTATTAACTTGCACCGCCTTACAAGTATGGCTTTTATAAAAGGAGAAAACTGAGGGTCAGAAAATAAGGTGACTTGTCACATGGGTTGGTGAAAGAATGCCTAATGTCTTATAATTTTCAATCTGTATAGCAGATTCCACGGCAGAAACAGAGGTGGGGAGACACTGCCCATAAACAGAAAGCAGGTTCTGTGGAGCTGCAGTTTGTCTCCTTATCAGTGGGACTGATGAAATACGAAGGTAGCATGCCAAAGGCCACATGATGGCTTTGCAGAATGGAAAATGCTTTTTCATCAAGTTGAACGACTTGTTTTTGTTTATTTAACAATGGCAGTTCACCAGGTCCATGCTACCTCACCAGTACCCAGTTCCAAAAAATGCCAAGCATGACACATGTCCTTTCTCAGGTTTTTATCCTAGATTACATTCAGTTCACCTCTGTATTTCTTTGTAATTTACATAGAGAGACGGTTACTTTAAGGTCACAGAAAGAAATTATTCTCAACTTCTACCAGCTTAAAAAAAAGAATTTGAGAAATATGGTTTAGCTATATGTGGGAACTTTATGTCCAAGACTAAGACTGAATGGGTATTATGGGCTCTTTGTTGTTTTGTGGAAATGAGAAGTTTTCATTTGTCTGATATAGTTTGGCAGCATCACAATTTGGGGCTCAAAGTTGTTCACTGTCTGACTTAGTCTTCACATTTAGATGCTCATTGAGGACTAACATGGCTATTTCTAAATAAGCACTTTTCTGTTCCTTGAGAGTCTTATTAGGAGAAAGAAAAAAGGCAGCATTTGGCCAAATGCTTGGTGGAAAGCAGACAGTTGGGTAGGTTATGTGATCAGGAGATACTTATTCTTTGGATGAGTTCTACTGCACAAATGAGAACCTAAGCATTCTCTTTCTGGGGATACAGAACCAGAGAGGGCTTCCTAGAGTCATTGCTGGCCTCTTCTGCTGAGGCCTACATAATGACGTCATGTTATGAACGAGACAGTCAGAGGAAGGGTAGAGAGTTTGAGTTCCAAGGAGTGTAGGTGTAAGTAAAAGCAGAGGGATTGAAATGGCAAAGGTTAGATTAGGAACTGCAGCAGCTTCACACCACTGGCAGCACATATAAAAGGGGTTGCAGAAGGGGTGAATTTAAGAAGGAGAAATAAGCCTTGAATGCCAAGAGAGTGCTTTGAATTTATAGCTTATCAGCCATGTGGTTTTCACTTAGGCATTTCATAAAATTACAAACACTCAGATTTGACTCTAGACTAAGAAGACGCTGGGCTCAGTAATGATATTACTAATAAGCTCCTCTTGTGATTCTAATATGTCAATGAGTTAGAAGCACTCAAATGAGTCGTGAGTTGTTGAGAGCTGTCAGAGAGAAGAGTTACAGAAGCAGATATTTTTTGTTTTGCTAGAATGCCACTGGGGTCCTGTGTGAAGATCAGACAAGAAGCAGAAGGACTAAGAAGGAATAAGGCAGTTACAGTTATTTTGAAGACAAAACTACGTGCATGTGGTGACCATTTAGGCTATAAAATTAACAGATATTAGTCACTGATCGGCTGATAGGAATGGTGGTGGCAGGTGGGATGCCTCGAGGAAGTGTAGTACATGAAGTCCAAAATGACTCAAAGTTTCTGTGTTGAGTCACCACAGAATCTGATACACGCTGTAAAAGACTGTAGCCTAATGGTTACCTCTGGAGTCAGAAAGGACTTGAGTTCAAAGTGTAGGACAACCATTTACTGCTTCTGCATCTTAAGCAGAACCATTAAGGTGCTGTAGCCCCAACATTTGCTTCGATAAAATGAGAATGATGATACATACCTCCCTGAATTGTTCTTTCTAAAGATCAAATGAGGTTAAACTCTACTTACAGCTGGGTCAGACAGACACCTAGTAAATTCCAGGTGTTACTATTCTACTATTTATTATAATATATCCTGGAGTGAAATGGGGTCAGGGATTTTTAATTATTGTCAATAAGCCCTCTTTCCACAATAAACAAGTCTATTACTTGGGGGAACAGAATGATTTACCCAGTTTCCAGTTGTGTTGGAGTATAAGAGATCAAAGTAAGTTCTGTTCTGTTGTGGGTCAGTGACACAATAGACCTATTTTCTAGCTCCTGTACATTCTTGGAGCCGAACTTAAAGTGTCTAACCTTGGCTTCCTGGTTTCAAATCAAGATTCAAATCTAATCAGTGTTTCACTGTTACCAAATTGGGTTTGTTCACATGGTGCTATCTGTCTTCTTTTGAGTTTCAGTGGCACAGAGACACTTGGCTAAAAATAAAATCACATTTCTTATGCCAAATTATGTGTTTTCCCAGCCTCAGACAATGTCACAAAGGGGCTGTAAAGGTAGAATGTTTTCAACTGGCTGTTGCTTTTCAGCCCTAACTAGTAGTATCCAGCATAGCAGACAGTATAATTAACTGTACAACTCACTATACAGTATGAGATTCTCTAAACTAATTTCAAGGGGAAGTTGGAGTGAGGTGGTGAAAACAGGTTAAAGTAACAACTTTAGGGGCGGTATGCCAGGCCCTTTTCCATGTATTGTCTGATGTACTTGTCACAATAACCTTTTGAGCTTGGAATATTATGCTCCTCATTTTATAGTTAAAGAAACTGATTATATGACTAGTGATGAGCAACAGTGGCTTTTAGGCTCAGAACTCTCTGTTCCTTAGAGTCTTTGCTTTTTCTCTCCTTCAGTGCTACTCCAATGTACTAGAATATGTGTTTCCTTTGAGCTTCATTTGCCTCATCTGTGAAAATCAGGTCTAAGGGCACTTACTGCCATTCAAAGCAAATGTTACAGGCTAGACTTTAGAGAGGAGTCAAGGACATGTGTACCTTTGGAACCTTATATTTTGTGTCTGATACATACTATATAACTCAACAAATGTTAAAGTTCCAGCAAACTTGTAGTCCCATAGTGACTGACATCTGTCTTGGTAGCACTTGTATTGCTTAACTCTTTTAATATTTCGTAATGTTTTTTTGATATCTAACTGAGTGGCTGTATTATGTGGGTGATTGTATAGATTTTTTTTTTTTTGCAGGTTCCATGGATCTCTTTCACATAGAATCTAAATAAGACTACATGTCTTACTCTGCAACACAACCCTAGCCTAGGAATTATAACCACTGAATTAGAGTGTCAGGCCTGTTTATTCTCATCAATTCTCTGTCCCTCTTGGGGCACCAAGTTTTACGGTGAATGTGTGCAAAGAGGTAAATAAGGCAAATACCAGATATTTCTGGACATTAAAGCATTTGGGTAACTGGGAAAAATGGGCACCAAACCTCACCGAAGTTATATTCTAAAATCAGAATAAAGGTATTGATGAATTTAAGGAAGCTCCTATATGAGTTTAATGTGTGGCCACGAGTAAGAAACATTGGACTAAAAGATTTTTAATTACCATTCAACTGTGATAGTTTACAGGACACAATGCTATATAGTAAAATGAAAAAAATGTGGAATTTGGAGGAAAGTCTTAGGGGGTTTGCTGCTGTAATGAAATAACACAACTAAAAGCAACTTGGAGATGAAAAAAAAATTATTTAGGATCGTCTTTCAGGAAACAGTCAATCATTGAGGGAAGTCAGGGTAGGAAATCAAGTATACCAGAAACGACAGTAGGAACTGAACCACAAGTCATGGTGGAGTATGGGTTGCTGACTTGTTCTCTAGGGTACCCTCAGCCTGCTTTCTTATGCACCCCAGGACCACCTGGCCAGGGGTAGCACCACCCAAAATCAGCTGACCCTTCTTGAATCAATCACTAAGTTAAGAAAATGCCCCACAGGCTTGTCTCCAGTTCAATATCACAGAAGCATTTCCAGTGGTGGTTTCTTCTTCTCAAATAATTTTAGCCTATGTAAAGTTTATATTAAAGCTAGTCACCACAAAGACTATGAAATTGCACTGCCCTGTACTGGTTTGCGATTTTGAAGAAATTACCAACTGTTCTGGTACCTCTGGAACCCTCATTTTTAAAAATAGACATATCCTATGTACTCTATAGTAACAATTGTGAGAATTAAGAACTTTTGATGGTGCATAGTACATAGCAAGCCCTCAGTAAATAGTGTTCTTATAACCCAAAATTAAAATCAAAGATGTGAGAAGCATTCTAGTCCAGGAAAATTTAACATATAAGCTGAAATGAGGTGCTTTTAAAAAATGATTGATTGGTTGATTGATTGTTCTGTGTTTCCTGTTTCACTGGCAATGCATTCCAGAAACAGAATATGGAAACAGATCTTGCCCTAAGACTTGATGACACTGCAGGAAACAATCTGGTTAGTTCTTCCATGGATGAGTGGCTATGATGGCTTGAAAACTGTTGTGGAAAAAATTGGCTCAATGAAGATAGCAGATGTGGTTTGGGAAATGCAAGGATATGACTATAATAAGCATTCATCTGTTCAGCTCCATTTCTAAGAGTAATAACAGGAGAAATGGATAGAACTGTCAAATTGGCAAGACATTAATATAAAGTCTTGCTGTCACCATTTCAGCTATCTCAGTGTGTTTTTCAGTGCTATAAGGCTTAGGAAAATGGTTTAAGCACAAGGACCGTATCTGATGCATAGTACCAGGGGACGTTTTTATTCACCTTTGTATATTGTTTAAAGCAGTATATACTGTTCAAGCAAAAGGCTAAATTGCAGTTTAGGAGCATAGAGACTGCCATCTGATCTCTAGATTCAACAACAAAATATCTGCTGTCATAGGTAATAAGGTTTAGAACATAGTAAGCACGCCCTTCAGTCCCTACCTGGCTCATTGTACAGCATTTCTCTTGCAACAGTTGGCACTTTTGTAACCCTGATTGAGATTATGAAAACTCCTTGAGACTAAGCCCGGTGCCTTTAGCAGAGTTGTCCCATGTAACATTAGTTACTGAATAAAAAATTAATAAATAATGTATGAATAAAGGATAGTATTGGCTCATTCCTTTCATGATATAGTGGATGTCTATGAATGAGTTTTATACCATGTGCAATAGAGTATAATTTGGAAGATGAGACATGAAGGATGATAGAATAAGAATATTTATATATCCACCTTTTCATAAAAACAAACAAAAAACTATAAGCAAAGACTATGAGACTCAACCCTTCCAGAACTCTAGAAATGAAACAAAAACAATATAAAGAAATGTATTAAAAAGTTCCCTAACTTATTTTGCTATGATGAAAACGATTAGACATCAGTAATAGGGGGAAAAGCGGGAAATTCCCAAATGAATGGCAATGAGCAACAAACTCTTAATGAGGGAATCAAAGTACACACAGGTGAGATGAGATACTCTAAGACAGATAAAACTGAAAATGTGCTGTACCAACACTTAAAAGCTATACCTAAAAAAAGTTTCAAATTATTAGGTGAACAATGAAAGTATAGGTTACTTTATAAAACATGTTTCCTAAAACATGATTGATATTCTAATAGTGCATGCCAGAAAGATATACTAAAGAAGAAAGGCAGGGAAATCATGAGTTCCAGGCTTGGTCTACTCCTTGGCCTAGGGATGTAGCTCAGAGGCAGAGCATGTGTCTAGTTTGTCTGAGGCCCTGGGATAAGTATTGGATTTTAATTGATATTTTAAACTTCTTTATTTGTTTTATATGAATGGGAAATTTGTCTGCAGGTATGCATATATGTCATATGCATGTCTTGTGCCCAAGGAAACCAAAAGTGGACATCAGATCCCCTGGGACTAGAGTTACATAGGGTTGCGAGCCGCCATGCAGGTGCTGGGACCCAAACCTTGGTCCTCTGAAAGAGCCCCTCCCACACACACCCAGTGCTCTGAATAGCTAACATATCTCTCTAATCCCTTAATTTAGATTTTAAAACATCAAGAACAAAATACTAGCAAATTGAATCAACTGATAGCTTAAAATTATTTCAAACAATGACCAAAAGGAATTTATCACCAATTCCTATTGAGTTCCACTTCACAAAAGAAATCTATAGATATGATGTACCATATTAAGAAAAAATATAGGACCCTAGGGATGTAACTCAGTGGAGGAGTCCTTATTAGCATGTGCAGGACCCAAGGTTTAACCTCTAGTACTGACAACAAAACAAACAAAAATCATAAAAAGATAACAATACCAGTGCTGGAGAGATTGCTCAACAGTTAAGAGCACTGACTGCTTTTCAATAGGTCCTGAGTTCAACTCTCAGCAACCACATGATGGCTCACAACTATCTGTAATGGAATCTGATGCCCTCTCCTGGTGTGTCTGAAGAGAGTGACAATGTACTCATATACATAAAAAGTAAATAAATCTTTTTTAAAAAGATAACGATACCAGAATTATGTCAACAGATACAGAAAAAAAAAAAACATTTAGCTAAAGTGCAATACCAATTTTTGATCAAACAGTCCAAAACTAGTCATATAAAATAACTTTCTTAACCTGATGGATATCTTAGGAGAGCTGCTAAGCTAATCATATTTACTATCAGATATGGAAATCTTATGATATAAATCAGCAACAATGCAAAGATGACTATCCTGACCACTTGTATTGACCATTCTTTCAGAGATTCTAACCACAGTAATTAAGCAAGAAAAACAAGGAACAAGCACCAAGATTAAAAAGAAAGAAGTAAATTATCTTCAATCAGAGACAGTGTGATCCTAGCGAGGCTAGTTTTAAGAAACCCACCATGAAGCTGGGTGGTGGTGGCACAGGCCTGTAATCCCAGCACTCTGGGAGGCAGAGGCAG
>BDUI01001895.1:26314-39031 GCA_002335545.1 Apodemus speciosus
GGAGCTAATAAGGAAACATTACTGGACCTAATAAGGAAAATTGCTATAAGACTTTTGGTTCCACAATCATTGAGGGGCTTGCTAAAATGAGGCCAACGTTCAAAGCACCTCAACACATTAGTAACAAGAATATTTGGGAGCAAGAATGGAGAGAAGCAAAAAAGAGAGGGAGGGAGGGAGGGAAGGAGGGAGGGAGGGAGGAAGAGAGAACGGCTAAGTCCTAAAGGCCATGTGTCCAACTTTCTTCAAGGTTGACTTGGCATTTTCAGGCTGACAGCTTTTGGCAGTCCACTTCTATTTAATTAGCTGTGCATCTTTAAGTAAGCAATGTAAACTAGGGGAGTTGGGGAGGAAACATGATGCACTTGTTCCCAAAGCAAACTTTTGTGCTTGCATACAGAGTGTTGTTTAGGAAGATATTAAAACTTTTCAGGTTCTTATTTAATTCTTTATTATTATGACTATAATAATAAAGAATATATGCCTAATGACAAAATGAATGAATACTCATGTGCTCTCTTTATAGAACCCAGGGTGGTATTAATACCATTACACTAAGACTGCTAGAATTCAAGGTCTGTGAGGGCATGAAACTTTGGTCAGCTATGTTCATTGCCCTAAAATGCTACCTAACATGTGGTCGATATGTCATGATATTTCTTTCCTCTTCAGATCATCCCCTCCAGCAATACCTCAGAGCTTAACATTGTCCTAAATTTAGGACATATTATTCTCTTAAATTTTAATAACTTTTCACATATACTCCTTAACAATATTGTTGCTTTCTTTGGAAATTTATACACCAAAATTATGCATCCTCTAACAAGCTAGGCCTGTTAGACATTAGTATGTACGATTTACCTATTAGGTTTCAGTCAGTGTCCTTGCCATTGATAGCTTGTATTTTGTTGAATAAATATGCCAAAATTCATTTCTCTTTTCTCCTATCAGTAGATATTTGGCATTTCTGCTTCTATAAACAAAGCTACTAGGAGCATTCATGCATGTGCTTCCTGGTCACATGGGCAAAAGTTTCACTGGAATATGAATCTGGGAAAAGAAGCTGCAGCCAGAATTTTTGTTTTCATCTCCCAAAGTTTAGCCTATGAGTCAGAACTACAACATGCCCTTATTCACACAAAGAGAGAGTCAGGAGTGCTGCTGTTGTCCAAAACATTTTGAGAACTGAGTAGAGGAGACAGGAGAAGGAAAAAAACGGAGAGGAGAAACATGTCTAGTGAAACCTGCAGATACTTGGGCTTTTAATCAAAGTGAAGACTAGATTCTAAGAATCATATTCATTAGTTTTGTTCTCCCCTACTTTCTTACACTTGATCTTAGCCAAAAGGCCGAGAAGCGATCTCCCCTACTTTCTTTTACTAATTTTGTGGCATTATTTTTTAAGTACATGTCTACTCAACAAGATGGTAATTTTTTAACATTCTCCTAGGTATACATTTGATTAGATTATTTAAACTACAACAACTGTAAAAATGTATATTTCTTTAACTTTGTGTTGATAATGCAATACCTACCCTCCTAACAAAATTGAAGTATACAGTGTTATATTAACTGTAGATAGAATTTGTATCACACAGCTTTCAAATTTACCTGGCTTAAGTGACTCACTAAAGAGCAACACTTTTCTTAAAGTCTTCTTTTAAAGAATAATTTACTTATCTATTTTCTGTATTTTTCCACTCTGTTAACTTGACAAGTAATTTGTACTTAAAAATATTAGTGTTTTCACTTACCTGTGTGGACACTTGTATCTTTTATAAATAACCCTGCTGTTCGTCTGCTTTCATCTATGTAGCAGTCAGAAATCATATTATTTCCTGTGATATTTTACTTTTCTTGCCTCTTGAGTTTCTAGTAGATAGTGGGCTGCAAAAGGGAAAGAACATACATTAATTTTCTTCTGCTTCTTTCTGGACTAAAAATGGAGGCACAATATTTACCCGAGTGAATGATTTTAACCAAAACAGTGGGTGATGCTCTTTGCCCTTGGCTGACCTGTATATTTGAAATGGACTCCTTTCTTCTAAAACATGTGGCTCTGCTAGCCTTGGTTTGGTTTAATTTTTAGTTATGACATGAAAAGGTTTTTGAAAGAGAATAGGGGCCACCATTTTACTGACTTTTCATATTATAGAACTAGTATTTGAAATTCTTTCTTTCTTTCTTTCTTTCTTTCTTTCTTTCTTTCTTTCTTTCTTTCTTTCTTCACTCAGGCCTTGAAGAAAGGTTAGTATTCCTGTCATGAAGATATATCAAATAGAGTTTAAGTTTTCTTTGCTTGTGCCTTGTCAGAGATGTTCATTCGGGTGGGAGGGAAAAGAACTGAATATTTTTCTGGTTTCTAGGGACTATACTAAGCATGAAAACAAAGAGCCATTCGTAAAAGTAGAGGTGAATAGTGAGAAGATAGTCAGGAAAGGAAAACTATATTGAATTTAGAAAGAGATAAATGTGGTTTGGTATGAAATCATTTTAACCCTGTCCTTTATTATTCTTCCTTGTTTCCTCTGTTCAATATTAATGAGAAAATAATTATGTTTTGTTTGGTTGTTAGGGGGTGATAAAACCACTAAGCACAAGAAGTAAACTCCAGTTCTGCCTCATTTTTCTTCCTCCCTTGGTAGAGAAAAACACAGGTAAATCATAGAAGTTGTAGTCCTATGGCTATGAGTGTGGACAATTGTCGTCTCTGAGGCAGATAAATATAAGAGGTCACTTGTATTTTATTTAATTTTTGACATAGGACATGAAACAAAGACATAATTTGATATTTGGTTAGTGAGATGCATATTCTATTTGGACAAATGAAGTCATTACTAAAAGAGATGGAGAACTCTTTCAGTGAGGAGTTTAGAATTGCTTTTCTATCTCTTTACTTTCATATCTACCTGAAAAGTGTAGGCACAGATCTTGGATCTAAGCACATAGACTAGGTGACTTCTAAAGCATGATCCTCATTCAGAGAACCTAGAAGTCTTGTAAAGGTTTTGACAGCATCCCTCAAACTAATCAACAGTGCTGTGTATCATTTCTCAAGAAAAGTGTATGGTACAAGGATTCTGTTACATTTTTGTTATAGAACAGGGAAAGGGACAAGCTCATGTGACACTGAGAGGCTCAAGAAGGAAGCAAAGGAATTGATATAAAAGAACAATGAAAACTGGTATGATAATACTAATTTATCCCTTTATATATTAATATCAAAAGTAACTCACACATCTGATTCATGTTGTCACAGCAAAAACTCAGTACTACAGGTGACAATATTGCTGTTTTACAGGTAAGACTCCAGGCTCCAAGAGCTAAAATACACGAAATTCGTCTGGTATTTGATACAGGTTGATCATAGGCCTCTCTTTGGAAGAAGTAAGATACAGAGTTAGGCTCATACCATTTAATGACCGTTTGTGTTGTCATTAATGAATCACATTAAGTTGATACCTTAACCTCAGGTTTCCAGTCATCTTCCTTCTCTTACAAATGCAGAGCCCATGAGATTGGCAGGTCCCTCAGAACTTGTTGAATTCCTTGGCAGTATTCAAAGTGACCTGCCAGTACCATGGGAAACCTTACAAACACCACGCTCAGAGGTCTCAAAAGAGTTCAGCTTCACACTGATTCTCTTGAGCAGTCCATAGAATAGTCACTTATATGTACAGTTTCTCAGAAGACCATAGAGTTCTGATGGATTTCTGCCACCCACTGACATCTGCTGCTTTGTTTTGTGTGTGTGTGCGTATGTCTTTTCAGTTTGGACAGTACCAGGGACCACGTTTTACCCATCGACTATTACTTTCCACCCCAGAAGACCTGCCTGATCTGTGGAGATGAAGCTTCTGGCTGTCACTATGGAGCGCTCACTTGTGGCAGCTGCAAGGTCTTCTTCAAAAGAGCTGCTGAAGGTAAAATATCTTACCTACTTCCTGATATTTTTCCCTTCTCTTTTGCCTCCCAGAGAAAGACAGTGACCTTCCAGGGCCCTCTGATAATCCAAGAGACTGAGTCATTAGCAGGGACCCTCTCATAGTACAAAGAAGCACATGGTTGTATTTGCTGAGTTGTGTTGGCTGCCCTGGATGTATAAGCAATGAAGATGGTGTAGATGGTCCCAGCTGGTACTTGGAGCTTGGTGGCTCCTAGGAATGAAAGCAAAATTAATGATTTGAAAAATTAAATTTCCTACCTGCTTGTTTTCAACTCTGCTTCCTAGTGAGGAAAAAAAAAAAAAAAAAAACCTTGTCCTTATTAGAGAGGTTAGAAGTGGAGAAACCCCAACTGAGTCTACAGGCTGTTTTCTGTAGAGAATATGAGGCTGTTCCTTAGCAAAAGCTTCCTGGCTTTACCCCCAGAAAAGGAAGTGTTCTCAGTGTTCAGCAGACCATCAGTGTCTGCACCTGCTCCCTCCTGCTTGCTGCCTCTTTGGGACCTCTCTTTGCAATAAGAACTCCAAGGTAGGGAAGAATCAGAGAGAAGCTTTAGAGGATTGCCTTCAGGGTGTGACAGTTGGTTCAGAATCTCAATGTAATTTGCATTTTGTATCCAGCTAAGTGGGATGAAGCCTTTACTTGTTATCTGCATTAATTATGATGTTTCTAACCTACATCATCTAGCAAAAACTCCCACTCCAGGCCTTTAATGTAGTTCAGTGATCCCTCCTTCTTAATCACGGGGTGGGGGGTGGAGTTAAACCTTTATTCATACACTCTACTAATTTCCCTCAGTCTGGTACTCCTTTCCCAAAGAGACATAGGAAAGTTGTCCCTACAAGATCTATTGTGGCAACAGACTCAGTTTTAAATACTACTTTGCAACCCTGCCCTGGTCTCTGGCTTCCCACAAAGGGAAGCTTCCTGCCAGTGAGGTTTTCCTTCTTTCTACCTGGTCAGGAAGAGTTTAAGTCAGAACCTAAACAGACAGCCCTTTCTCATGCAAAAGAAGCATCTGAAAAGAAATCCATTATATACTCAGCAGGACAGAAGCACAAGGGAATACTTGTCCTCACTGACAGCCAATCTAACAATGATTTTAATGTCAGCATTTTAGTAGGTGCGAGAAATACATTCAAAACACAAAGCTACCCTTTTCTTCCAGTTCCCCAAGGTATGGGGAGGCAACTAGCACTTGGTATTACTGAAAATGAGCTGTGTATTTCACCTTTACTCTCAAATGGCCCATTGCTGCTGTCCATAGTAGACTAGCATGAGATCCAAGGCCCTAAGGCATAAGCCTAGAACTTTAGAAAAACTCTTAAAGCAGTGTCTTCCTTTCTTAGCAGTATTTATGAAAGAACTATCAGGAATGGAAGTGAAAACATGTTCCAGGGACTTCAGATCACACCAGCTTCTCCAATAAACCGCCTTTGCTTCCTAACACCCTGTCACAGGTGATCCTGTTCCCACAGCAGGGAGACAAGCAAAGTAGCATTCTAAAGCTAGTCCAAAGCAGCAGGCTCAGCATTAGAGTGGTAGCCATACCAGAAGGGAAATGAGTTCAAATGAGCAGATTAGATCATGACCAGCGTGCCACCATAGGATCTTAGAAATCTAGGTGACTAAGTGGTTGCTTTTAGAAAACAAGATAAATGATCACCCATGCTCTACAAGGGAAGACTTTTCAGCCATACTATCCTATCCTACATTGCACTTTTCTGGAGAATTTAGAACTAAAAGAAGAAAGAAGGCAGAAGGGCAGCTGCCAGAGCTGCATGGAAGGATCTCTTCCATCATGTAGATTCTAGACTATTTGAAAACATGACAGACAAGGAATGTGGGCTCCAGGGGATCATTCAGTATTCAGAATGCAGAAATCTAGCAAGGTCTACACCTGGTTCAGACCCTAGAGTCATTTAAGTTCCTGAAACTCAGTAATACTTTAAGAAAATTAAGATCACCAAAGGGTATTTATTTTGTTTTAAACATTATCATACAAGTTTATTTCACAGTTTTTCCATAACACAAATTAAAGACAGTGCAGTTGCTTAAAGACTGTGGTTTTGCACAGCAGAAGTTTATGCATGAAAGAACATCCTGACTAAAGAATATGCTCCTTGTAAAAATTCAGGCATGGAGCAAACTGGCTACATTATTTTATTTAATTTTATCTCATTTTGTATTTATATATATGCATATATGTATATGCACATACTCACATATACATGTATACATATATACACGTATGTGAGTCCATTTAGTGTTGGTCATAAGGATATATAGTTAAGATTGACCACTTGGGGGCTGCAAAGCATGGTGGCACATGCCTTTAATCCTAATACTTGTGACACAGAGTTTGAGGTCAGCTTTATTTACATAGTAAGGTCTGGAACAGCCAGAACAACTATGTAGAGACTCTGTCTCAAAAATACCAAAAAGAAAAAGAAGAAAAAATAATGGCAACTTGAGGTTGGATAATCTATCTCCCTGCTCTAACTTCTCTTTTATTCCTGCTGATTTCTTTCAAATTGATGACTTCTTCCTCTTGAATGATTATTAGTATATACATACATAAACTTACACATACAATACACATACACATAAATAGATGTGTATATAAATACAACTTGTTGAGTTCAATTAGTGTTGCTTATTTGTATATGTGCTTACAGCTAACCACATAAAACTGAATAACATATCAGGAACCTTGTCTCAGAGAAAAGCAAAAATGTTACTATTGTACCTTTGAGAAAATTTTCTGTACTGGTCATTATTTTCATTCAGAATCTTTACAGCTGAGTAGGACTGCTGCTTGATTTTCTCACTTGGAGGTTTGCATAGCTCCTTTGAATACTATGAGATTCCTCAAAGAAGAGGCTTCCAGACCACTACCAACTCAATTCCCCCAAGTCCTAATAAGGACTTGCCTTCAACATCTGGGAGGCAGCCAAGGGTGATGACAATAGCCTATATTATTTAATCAACTTTTCTGACTGGCAACATGAAAGGAGGGTTCCCATGCTACATTGAGGATTTCGTTAGATAATCTATGGCACCTCTGAATGTCTTACAGAGCCATAAAAAATAAACAATCTCAGCTGTTTGGTTACTTTGGAATGTAGGCCCCAGGTTTCAATTCTCNGACTAGGTCCTGGAGGCTAAATCACTAATTTGGAAAAGAGTGAAATAGTGGAGGTCATGTGGGTATGAATGTGGGAATGGATATGTTTGGGAATGTCCAATGAGTCTGAAATAGGTGGAAGAGAAAATGTATTTGTAGATGGGTAAGGTATCTGGGAAAGTTACAGTGAAGGAAAGATACAAAGTTATCTTATGTAACCAGGAAATCAAAGAAAGGTGGCACCTTTATATTGGTTCAAAAGACTTAGCTGGATAATAAGAAATTTCTCTCTTTAGGCTTTAGTTTTCTGTTTGTAGAATAAATATATTTTATAAATGTCCTTCCAGGGGCTGGAGAGATGGTTCATGTTATATGAAAACGGATTTCTTTGCCAAAGACATGAGTTCAGTTCCTAGCACGCATGTATAGTGACCCACTACTGTCTGTAACTCCAGTTCCAGGATTTCTGGAAGGTTCCAGAACCTTCTTGACTCCCTGGATACCTTCATTCATTTATTACTACTTTCTGCCCTACACCCCCCACACACACACACACATACATGCATACATACACATAAGTAAAAATAAAATCAGGTTTTCAATAAATAAATGTCTTCCTAGCTTAGAATTTTGTGACAAGTTTATAATTTATAAACATCACTATTGTTTCGGCAAACACAGATGCGTTTTATACCTGTATATGCTTGGAGTTTGACTTTGTAGCAGATGGTAAATGCTAGACCTGGATCAATAAAAACTCACTCTTTGAACAGGGCCAGAAAGAGCTGAGAATGCATGTGGAAAGGCTGGGTTAACATTGAGGACTGAGATTGTCTTTGTGACCATGAATGACTAACTTCCTTTCTTTTCCATTTGCTCATGTGGAAAATCAGGCTATGAATCCCCATCTCTATTATCATGTTTCAAAGAGGGTTAATTAATTCATTATGCACATTATGGACTTGAGAATTTACTATTTTTCAGACATTTTCTAGTAAAACATTTGAGACTGCACATCCATTTGTTTTGTACACATGGTGCACTGTTTGGTACACATCATAAAATTGAAACTGTAGTTTACATTCTGAACTCAAAGAATTACACCATCCTCACTGATGTTTACAATAGGTCCCAATTTAGTTTCCTTGGCAAATTTTATATAAGTATGGCTTTGATTTTCTCTCCCACCCCAGGTTTTTGTGAGGGAAGAAATATAAGTGAACCTTTATTGAACTCATTCTGTCCTTTAAATCCACTTTCCCACCTCAACTCATGTGGAATTGAATGTTACCTCATTTCAAGTTTTATAGCAAGTTTTTGGTGTATGATAGTGTCCACTTCACTCCCTGACTCTTTGAGTCATGTTTCCCAGGAGCAAATTAATTCAACTAGAAACATCAGCTGGTAGATTCAACAAAAACTTGATCAGGTATTTGGGGCCCAAGAGGTGACTGATCCTGACTTCATGAATCCCAGAGATCATCCTATAAAGCTCTGATCATCTTTTTATCTCTCTTTTTCTTAAATGTTACTGTCAGACTAGATTCTAGATGGGAGGCAGATAAACTTTTTCTCTAAAAGGACAGGTAATAAATATTTTAAGCCATGCAGGTAACCTGGCCTCCATCTCAGCTATTCAGCCTTGCCTTTGTAGACCATCTAAAAACTAATGGGTGTAGCTGGGTTCCAATAAAATTTTATGGGCACTAAAATTTGAACTTCACTTAATTTTCACATGCCATTAAGTATTATTTTTCTTTTGGTGTTGTAAACCCATAAAAAAAGAGAAATCCTCAACTCTTACCCTCATAAAGACAGGTTTGGCCTGTGGGAGGCAGTTTGTTGAATTTTGGTTCAGGTGGTCTCTCTTGTTCTTGCAAATGTGTACAACAAATTTTACTCATCCCTAGCCTCCTGATACCTATGTAGCAATCTAGAGCACATCACAATTACAGATTATTCCCAGTTGTTCAAGTTTTGTAGAATACCTAGTATAGTGGCTTCTTGTGCTTTATTATTAAACAGGAGAAAAATAAGCTTAGAAATTCTAGAAGGGGATTTTTTAATGAGCTGTTATATCACTCAATCTTAAAAGATCCTCAGAGGAAAACTTTTTTAAAAAATTTACACATTTGTCTAAACTTTATAACCTTTTAGATAATTATGACACATAGATAGATAAATACACAGATACATAGATACATAGATAAATACATAGATGTAGATAAGATATACATCATATACATATACATATGCATATGTGCATACACATAAACATGCAATAATATACATGTGCATGTACATATACATCATATACATGTACACATACACATATACATATACATAGTGTTTTGCAGTATATACCCCAAATGGTACACAGAAAGGGCTTTGAGAAATATCTGGTACCAAATATTATGTTCAAAAATCTATCTGACAAAAGTAAAGCCTGAGTAGCCATCTGAATGATGGATCTGTCTTATATTACTCCAGGATGGCCTGACTTTACAACTAGTCTGGCTTAATTTTGATTAATCCTATTAATAAGATTAACTACAGGCTTATGGAATAAATAATTTTGCTGTGGTACTTATTTTAATTGGTACCCACTAAGTCTCTGTCAGTGCCAAATTTGTGGCCCATGCAAAGAATTTGCCACTGATGCTTTACAGTAGTAGCCTATGGATGCTTAGTTATAGATTGTTCATTTTAAACAGTTATTAGTGAGAAATTACCCATAGCACTTATACCATTAATCAATTATCTGTAGTGTTTACAATAAATTTGCTGCTTGCAAGATTTCTTGTATCTATTACCTCTTTCTCTCATATCTAACTGATTTCTCAGTCCTCCGTCATAATGTGCTCATGAGTGTACTGTAGACAGCTTTTTCAATTCCTCAGGAGAATATCCTCCTGGTGATTGTCAAATATGTGGTTCTTTTTCATAGTTTGTTTCCACTGCAAGGTAAGTGTCTCTTCAGACATAGTAGTTATGTCTGTCGTCTTTGAGATCTAGTTCCATAACAAGAAACATAGATAACCGACCTCTGCAAGAAGTCATCATGACTTCACGATAATGAATATGTGTGAACATTTTGAAACCTGTTATTTGGTGTTCATGTTCCCTCTCTGTCCATTCTTAGAAATGTAACTGTTCTGAGCCTACCAGAGAGAGCCATGAGCTTTGATAGCTGAAAAGTCTATGAAAAAAGAACTAAAGGAATTATTAAGGAATTAATACTCCAGGTATGGTCGAGGCTCATGCCTGTAATCCCAGTTTTCCAGATGGCAGAGGTAGGAAGGTTGCCACAAGTTGAAGCAGCCAAGCGTAGGTTACATTGTAAGTTTCAGATCAACCTACCCTATATAGCACAACACTAACTAGAAAACTGGGAAGAGCAAACAAATCTTTCTAAAGGAGACAAAGAATAGGGTTCTCACTCCTTTCATTTCTATCTGTGCTGTGATTATTAATGCCCTCCAGTAAATTCATAACACCTCCTGGTGAGACTAGTATCTGTCTCTATAGATCTCCTCATAAGAGTAGACCTAGTTCTAAATCTACTCAGGCATACAGTCAGTGTTTGCCAAATACTGCATATAAATAAAAAGCTCAAATACGCAAGCCACAAAGTCTGTTTTCCTCGTTTGAGAAGCTGGAATTTGAATTTTGGTCTGCCTGAACCTAAGTCAGCATTCACTTTTACACACCAAACCTTCCCCACAGTTATTTTAATATACTGAACCAATGAAGAAAAGAATGCCATGTCTAAAGAAACAAGCAAAGCAACAGTGAGAAGGACCAAGACAGTCTTGTAAAACTGAAAAAAAAAATGAGGAAAGACAAGAGTATTGTGGAGAGAAAACAAAGAGCCACCAAGTAGTACAGGTATCACAGTGGAGACTGCCTTCCTAAGAAAGTGCCCCAAACCTGAAACAGCTGGTATATCATCAGCGAGTCTCTTCATTAGAAGGAACATGTGGACCATCATCTTTCTACCATCTCATACTTCAGAAGTCAGAGTTCTGCTTCTTCTGAAACCAAGATGGGTAGATCTTAAGTCACTCTTATCATGCAACCACAAAACAGGAAGCACAGTTTACCATCTGTGCTCATGTGAACTTTTAATCTTCATCACATGGCTAAGAGAAGAGCTCAGAGACAGGATGTATGTATATAATGGACACATTGGCCCTTTCCTTGGTGCTGTCGCAGAGGAACACACTGCTAACTTTTCAATTGGTCTAGGTACAAAAAAATCCATTTTTCCTCCTAATTTATGTCAGGAAACACACAACATTCTCTTAGGAAGTAAAAAGAATAAAGAAAAAAACGGGTAAATTATTGATTTTTCTTTCTCAGTCTTTCCAATTTTTATTCTTCTTTCCTCTCTTGGACATCTCATTGTGTGAATGGAATTTTTCCTGTGTTATCTGAATGAGGAGGCTGGAAACTGGACACCTCTAACAGTTTCTTAAATTAGACAAGCACATTGCTACAGATCACAAACAGGCTCAAGTTTGTTTGTTTGTTTGTTTTTTAAAACAGAATTCTTAAGAGGTTTGTAGTGCTTAGCATCACGGCAATTTTAAGTGCTTTCCTAGTAGATTTGAAGAAAGAGAACTTAGAAATATAAGCAATCTAGTCAAACTGTTGATCTATATGTGGATGACAACACTCAGATCCACAAAGAGGAAGTGACTTTTTTTTGTTCATTTAGCATCTTATTAATGGCATCAATGTTTCTTGACTGACATGTTCTCTTGTCTCACAACTGCTCAGCAGAAACATGAAGATTTTTACCTTGGGATGCCTAGGAACAATGTGAGGCAGCCTTGTAGCACTCAGCACAACTTCTAGCTCCTGAAGACATTTGGTCCCTCTTAACACCCTCTGCTTCAACCACATTTTCATGTTTTTTTTTATTTATTCTTTGAGAATTTCATACAATAGGTTTTGCTTATTTTCTTTCCCTTCCTCAACTCCTCCCCAATCCTTCTCCATCTCTCTACCCACCCAAATTCATGTTTTTTTTTCTTATAGAAAAACTACAGATTCCAATATGTGCTAGCCAAATCTGCCATCTTTGTAAAGCACTTTCTGTAACTGTAGGTCTTCCTACATAACCAGAAAATGGGTGATGATGATGGTCTGTGGTAAGAGGGGTTTGTAAGATATCTCTTGAAGTGAGTGCCAATTTGTACTAGATCTGTGAACTTTTTAGGGAGATTTTTCAATGCTTTCATATGATTCTCAGTGGATGTAGAACCCATGAAAGATTTCAGAATCCCAGTTGTGTTTCTGATAAGGACTTTATAAATCCATAAGGGAGTATGCAAACAACAGTAACTTCCAGCATTGCCCTTTGATGACTGATTTTTCCCCATGTTCATGTATGTATTTAGGTGTTGTTTCTACTGTAGTTAGGTATAGAAGGCACTAGTATAAGAGATACAAGAAAAGAACACAAACTACTTCTTGGGCACTCAATACATTAGGTGCTTTCCAGACAACAACCCTGGAGCTTTGTTGTTGCTCTCAGTTACAGCTCAGGGAGCTAAGACACAGAAGAGTTAATTTGTCCAGAATCATATAGTTAATCACTGTGAACATAATGTGTCACATAGTTATCATTACAATGGTGAG
>BDUI01001895.1:58921-77377 GCA_002335545.1 Apodemus speciosus
TTTTTGTTGATCTATCAAAAAGTTCTTTAATTTTTATAAACCCAAATGTATCCCATTTGTCTTCTTGCTTTTTGTTGTCTTGTTGCCTAATAAAAGTTCACATGACTGTCTCTCTGGGTTTTCTTTAAGAATCATACACTATAACCATTAAATTTGGTACTGAGATTCATTTTCTTATTCTTTTGCATATCATGATGATAGGGGTCCTAATTAATTCTCTTGCTTAAAAACATCCTGCTATACTACCAATATCACCATTAACTAATTTGTGCTTCTATAATACATTTTAAGATTCTTTTCACAATTTCTGTAAAGACTTGCCTCAATATTTCAAAGTGATAAATTGCTTTATATAGGATGGATATTTTGACAATGTTAATTCCACCTGTCTATGAGTTATTCTTTTTCTGTCTTCTTCAATTTCCTTCTTTAGTGACTTAAGATTTTTATTATAAAAATCTTTCACAATTTTCATAAGATTCCAATATTTTTCAAGGCTATTTTGTATAAGACAGTTTCCCTGATTTCTTTCTTGGTATATAGAGAGACTACTAATTTTTAAATGTGAATTTGGAGTTTTGATATTTTAATTATTTTTTAGCTTTAGGAGATTTCCCAGGGAGTCCTTTAGCTCTTTTACGAGAAGAATCATATCATCTCCATATAAAGATATTTGGACTTTTTCCTTTCCTGTTGTATCCCCTTTTACTACTTCTTTTGTCTTATCATTCTAGCTAAGTTTTCCAACACTGTGTTGATTAGGAGTATAAAAGGTAGACATTATTCCATTTTAGTGAAAATCTTTCAAGTTGGTTTCTACTTAGCATGGTGTCAGCTGTGAGTTTGTTGTCTATCACCTTTATTATGTTGGTATATCTCTGTGTCCCTAGATTCTACAGACCTTTTATTTTATCATGAAGAGATATTAGATTTTGTCAGTTATTTTAAGTCTTCTATCATTTGGTCTATTTATGTAGTTGGTTACAATCATTGTTTTATATATATGAGCCATCCCTATATCTCTGGGATGAATTTGACTTAATTATAAATGATATTTTATATAATCTAGAATTTTATTGGGAAGTTATACATTGACAGGTTTTGTCTACACTCATAGGGAGATTGACCCATGTTCTAGCTAGGTTTTCTAGTCTAGAGATTAATCACCATGACCAAAAGAAATTTGGAGAGGGGAGAGTTTATTTCACCTTACACTTTGTCATGAAGGGAAGTCAGCAAAGGAACTCAAGATAAGAACCTGGAAGCAGAAGCAGAAACAAAGGCCATAAAGGAAGGCTGTTTAGTCCTTGTGGCCTGTTCAGCCTTCTTTCTTATAGTACTCAGGACACACAGTCCAAGGGWATCCCTAAAACAGTGAACTGAGAACTTCCATATAAATCATCAATCAAGAAAATGCACCGAAGTCTTGACTTTAAGCAGTCTGATGGAGGCATTTTCTCAACTGAGATTCTTCTTCTCAGATAACTCGTTTGTGTCAAGTTGACAAAAAAGAAAAATAATAATAATAAGGATAATTGATACCCTGTCAACTTGACAAGATAACATATTACTTAGAAACCATACCATTTCCTCTCTTTGTTATCAGTGCCCTCTTTTATAAATATCAGTATCATATTATAAAACTAAAGTGGAACTTTAAAAGTCTCATAGTCTTTAAAAGTTCAATCTCATTAAACTATCCAAACTCTATTTTTTAGAGAGATGCAAAGAATCAGTCTCTCTAAAAATCCAAAATTTCTCTAAAACATTTAAGTCTCTTAATTGTGAGCTATGATAAAATAAAAATTAAGTTACATACTTCTTGTTCCAAGAGCAACAAACCATGGCCAAAAGAAATTTGGAGAAGAAAGAGTTTATTTTACCTTACAGCTTACAGCCTTTCATGAATAAAAATTAACAAAGGAGCCAAGTGGAATCATGACCATAGTGGAATCATGATTACTGGCTTGCTTCTCATGATTTGTACTTTCTTATAGCACCAAGCTTGCTTTCTTATAGCACCAAGGACTACCTGAATAGGAGTAGCACCACCTCCAGAGGATCCCTCCCCCATAAACCATTAATCAATAAAATTCACTATTGACTTGCCTACATTCCATCCAATGGAGTCATTTTCTCAGTTGAGGTCCCTCTTCCTAGATAATTCTAGCCAGTATCAAATTGGCAAAAAAAAAAAAAAAATACTAAGTAGGACATCATATTATTATCTTTTTGTGTTAAGTTTTTGTTTTATTTCAGGATCAGGAAATGCAGATGTCATATAAAGGTTTATTTATTTTCTATTTTATGGCATAAGTTTGGAAATTATGGTTTTAGTTAGAATTCTGTGATGAGTCCATCAGCCCAGAGTTTATTGTAGTTGGGAAATTTTTTAACAACTACTTCTTCTACCTTGTTTACTGTTGTGGGTCTGTTTAGATTATTTACCTCATCTTGATTTAACTTTGGTATGATACATCTAGAAACTAATCCATGTCTTTAGATCTCTCAGTTTAGTGTCTTATGATTCACTGAATTTCCTCATTTTTATCTCTCCTTTTTATCTCTCATTTTATCTGTTTGGGTTCTTTCTCTTTCGGGTAATTTGTCTAAAAATTATCAATCTTTCAACGAGAAAAGTCTTCATTTTCTAGATTCTTCCCATTGCTTTTATTTTTATTTCATTAATTTCAGTGCTGATTTTGATTCTCTCCTCATATACTTGTTTTTGTTATATGGGAGTATATTCCTATCTTTCTGATTTGTTTGAAAAGAGTTATAATCATTCTTTTGAATTCTTTGTCTGATAATTCTTCCAAGTCATTTTTCTTAGTTGTAATTGTTGTAGGATTATTGACTTATAAAGGAGACATGCTGTATTGATTTTTCCTTTCAGTTTTTTGAGATGGAATTTCTGTCTATAACACTGGCTGTCCTGGAACTTGCTTCATAGAACAGGTTAGACTTGAACTCAGAATCCTGCCTACCTCTGCCTCCTGGGTGCTAGGGTTAAAGACATGAACCACCACCCTTGGCTGTCTCATTGTAGATAGATAGATAGATAGATAGATAGATAGATAGATAGATAGATAGATAGATAGATAGATAAGCAGACAGACATAGAGAGATAGAGATGGTGATTGATAGAAATGTTTGTTTTTGTGCTGGAATTTATGCATCTAGAATTAGTTTTTGATTGGATCTTTTATTCTGTTGTACGTTTTGTTTTGTTTTAATTTTTCAATTCTAGCTACCATTGTTCACTGTTCTGTTCACTACATGACTATGTCTTAATATGATTGAAGTGATCTTTTCCTTGTAGGTCTGATTGATACTTAGGAAGGAGACTCTAACTCAACTCTTCCTCTGATGATCAGATATTGCCTTGCTATATAGGGTCTCCAACCTAGGCCTACACAATTCCCGGTGAGTTATGGACCCCTTCACTTACCTGTGAGACTTACTCAAAATCAGATCAAGTCTCTACCCTGGATCCCCAGCAACCACTGGAACTTCTTGCAGATGTGAAAATTCCCACTTGCCTGTGGGCCTAACCTAGAGTTAAATCAGGTTGTCACATTCATCCAAGGGTACTTCTACCAGATGTGATACTTAACCACGTTCTGATAGGCCTTACCCAGCTTTAGGATAGTCTTTCTGTATGATACAAGATTTAGATGGCTAATATTTTGTTCAGGTATTACCCTATGATCATAAGAATTAGTCTATAGTTTCCTCCTGGTACTGTCTTGGATTATTAATTGAGTAGCATTATTAATATGAAAGGAATCAGGAAGTTGTTAATATTCTTTTCATAAGCTGTTTGTGAAAAATTAATATGAGATCTTTAAATATTTCATAGAATTCTCTAGTAAAAACATATGCAAATGGTCCTGGTTGCTTTTTGACTAGTAATTCAGTATCTTTACTCGTTAAATGCCAATTTTGATGTTTTAAAATTGCTTTTAGTCAGTTTAAGTAATTTGTATCTTTACAGTAATGTCTTGATTAAGTAATTAAAGTTACCATATATTTGGATTAAATTCACACATTTATAGATGCTTACAGGACAAAGAAGTGTAAACTTAATATAGCAGAGGTGAAGTCAGCGAAACACTGGTGATGTCTTTAGTTGAAAGTAATTTTCCATTCCTGATATTTTTGAGTTAGCCTTTTTAACTGGAATGTCAAAAGCCTCTTTTCTCTGGATTATTAAAAATTATTGATGATTTAGAGCCAAAGATGACCTTTTTGTTTTCCAAGAAAATGTCTAGTACCCCATTGTTATAAATTTTCTCCAGAATACAAAATCCCTTAGATACCTAGATACTTTTGGGACAGTGACAATTTTGAGATGAAATAAACATTGTTTGTCAGCTGTTGTTACCAAGATGGCCATAGTATTTGCTAGATTTGCTAGAAAATTTGGTTTTAGAGGATTTCCCCCATCAAGTTACTCTAGTAACCTGATGTACCTTTGAGTTGTCTTGAT
The DNA here is from genome assembly GCA_002335545.1 of Apodemus speciosus. Taxonomy (NCBI): domain Eukaryota; kingdom Metazoa; phylum Chordata; class Mammalia; order Rodentia; family Muridae; genus Apodemus; species Apodemus speciosus. Next base: position 63,414 of record BDUI01001895.1, read on the forward strand.
TTTGAAATCACAATGCAAGAGAGTGGCTTACTCACTCTATATTATAGAGCAGTTTTAATATGCTATTCTTGGAAGATTTCTCATTTGTATGTACCTGTTTTTTCACAGTTCAGTTGATAACCACATTTGGGGAAGATTTATCAATAATAATTTAGATTCAGTCTTCTTAAGACAAAAGTATAGTCACATATCTTTATGGATTGAAATATGATTATATACATATATCAAGACAAACTAATAAGTACTTCTATTTGATCAAACATTAATCATTCTCATGTGTTGGAAACATTGATGCTTATCTTTTTTTCTTTAATTTGAAATCTAATGTAGATTTTTATAGATAATAGCTAGCCTAGTGTAATACAAAGAACGACAACTATTTCTTTGCATGGAACTCGTTTAATGAACTCAAATATATGGAAGTGTAATACATTATTTCATACTAAGTAGATAATCTAGATGGACCTCTCTCTATGGATGCAGTATTCTTATCCAGCAATCTCTCATGCAAGGAAAGAAAATACTAGAGATACACCCAACATCCCAACATTATCTCACACATTTTCAAATAACAGTATTATGGTCATATCTGTTGGTCCATTCCTCCAATAGTTCTAACAGATAGTAATCATCCAGTGCAAACCAAAACAGAGATTTGGAAACTAAAATAAAATCAAACCTGTTGATCTCTCTTATTGTAGTTTTAAGAAGAATTTTTTCTACCTTTGATCTCAGAATTTAGGAGACCAGAGAAGCGGAATCATGAATTTGATACCAGACTTTGCTTCATAATGATACTATACATCCCAAATAATTTTAATTTTTAAGAGGAAAAATGATACCAAGGAAAAACTGTCAGTGTGCTTGATCAAAGCTAATTGAATATTTTGGAGGTTTGTATGACTAACATAAATTTCATAACCTGTTTCATGTGTCAATCTTGGCTCTTTCCAACTTCCATTCCTTTTCAAACACATCATGCTCTCTGGCTGAAACGCCCTCCAGTGCTTTGTTTACTTAGAAAAAAGTCTGTTTTTATTAAGAATACTCTTTCTGTGAAATGAAACTTCTACGAAATTCTTGATCTCAGGAGTTTAACATTTGTTAGTTGTTAGAAGTTTGTTTTGCAGATTATTATCCTGTCAGTTTATCTTCGGATGCATTGTGTAACAATTGCTACCATTTTGCTCAGTTTTAAAAACCTTTTATTCACTCCTATAAAAAATCGCTCATCTACATCTCCATATTTGCTTATCTCATGAAATACTTACTGAATGCTCATTGCTTTGCAAGCAGTATTGCATTTAAATCTTGCAACAGATCTATGTGTTCTCTCCATTTCATAGAAAACTAAATGCACATCTAAAGAAATCAAGTAGTTTCTACCAAGTTGCAGCTAATAAGACTGAAGAAAGACTTGAACACAATCCTGCCAAGCTACCATGCTCCACTTCTTACTGAGTATATTATATTGAATCCTCTTTCTGTACCTGCCACTGATTCTTCATCATAGTATAGCTTCTTAGGGGGACATTATCCAAAATAATCCTTGAGAAAAGCATGAAAGAAAGCATGAAGAAAAAAGAAAAAAGAAAAAAACCTAAAATATATATGGGATGCAAGCTCCCATCCCCCTCTCCCAGTCCTTAATGCATATATTCTCAGTGGAAATGCCACTTGATGTTGTCATACAGATTAGCATTGCCTTAATAGGGCTAAACTTAGGCTTCTCTTTCTGAATCTTCTTCTCTTTCCTTCTTTTCCTCTTTTCTTTTCTTTCTCATCACTAACTTCTCTTCCCTATCTTTTCTTTCTTATTATTCTTATCCTCCCTTTTCTCCTGCTTGCCTCTTTTTTCTCCTTCTCCCCCACTCCACTCTGCTCTCTGTCCTTCATCTCTCTCCCATTTCAATCTTCTCAAGAAACATATAAGTGTTTTATAAGTGAGACGGAACACTATAATCATCTTATAGTGATTAAAGTTAGTAGCTTTAGAATTTTTTTTCAGAAATCAAATCAGAAAAGCACTCCAGAATCAAGGTACAAAAAGGATGTGAGTCTAAGCAGTGTATTAAATATCAGTTTTCAAATTCCATCTCAGGTGTTTTTATATGTTTGGATAATAAAGGGAAAAGTCTGAATAATTTGATTTATTGGGAAGCATTTGGTAAATAAACAACATTAAATACACACCTGAGTGATGTCCAATAAAAGAGCTCAGCTCTAAGTAATTATTCAGCCTTTCTGGGGGTTCTTTATTATTCTAGGAGAATTTCACTTTGCTTATGATTTATCAGTTAACTAACATTTTCTAGATACTTCACACATACTTTTTTAAATGTCACAGCTCTTCAGAAGTGCATTTATACAGCTCATTTTTTAAAGGAAGACACTGAATCAGAAAAGATCTGCTGTTAGCCTCAGTTCCAATATTTGATACTGGTAGGTGGAATTTCTGGGATTTCCAAGCCCAGCCTTCTGCTTCCTAAATCTGTGCATGCTTCAAGCACATCCTGGATTTTTGTTGTTGTTGTTGTTGTTGTTGTTGTTGTTGTTGTTGTTCAGGTAACAAAAGCCAAGGACAACTAATAGCACTTATTACCATGTGTGCCTGACATATGCATCAGTGTAGGGGAATACCAGAACAGGGAAGTGGAAAGGGGTGGATGGGGGAACAGGGGGAGGGAAAAGGGCATGTGGGACCTTTGGGGAGCAGGGAACCAGGAAAAGGGAAATGAAATATAAATAAAGAATATATCCAATCAAAATAAATAAAAAAAGAAGAAGCAGTGATCTAACTAAGGAATACAAAATGTTATTTGGACAAAAAGTACAAACTTCAGTGACCCAATGCATACCATGGTGACCAAAATTCATACTTTGACATTTTTATACTTGAAAGTCCTAGGAGTATAGATTTGTAATATGCTTACTGCAAAAAGGTAATGAAATAGATGTTAACTATCTTGATTTAATTATTCTGTGCTACATGCATATATCAAAATACCACATCATGCCCCATAAATGATATATACTGTTATTTTTCAACATTTTAGGGAAAATAAAAACATGAGTGGATGAGCTCCAGGGATTTGAATATTAAAGTGGGAACTAGCCAAATATACTATTCATTACCATCATTTTTGTTCATTTAACAACACAGTGTATCTAAAAGCACACTTCCAAGTTATGTAGGAACAATTGAGATCATCATTAATAACTGAATGATGTTCCTTTTTATAACTATGGAATGATTTAATTAACCTCCTAAGAGTAGACACTTAAATATCTCAGTTCTTCTGTTTAAATAATGCTACATTGAACATATTTGTGCATCTCATTATTCCTAGAAGTTAGATTTTTAGTAAAAATTTAGGTATATTCTTATTTAAAAAACTAACAAATACCTTCACCAATACTTAGTATCTAATTTGACATTTAATCTAGCATATAAAATGACATTTAATTTGTCTTTCTGTTATTTTAAGGAATTTGACCAATTTTCATATACATAATAGTTATTTTCATTTCCTCTTATATTTTCCTACTCATTATGATTTCTATTTTCCTATTGTACTGTTTTTCATCTTTTGTCAAATATACAGAAAACTAAAAAATGAAGTAGAAGAAATTCAATAGTTCAATTGATTGATGGACTAGTGAAATAGCCACAGTTCTCAAAAGATGAAATGCAAATGATCAGTTGATATTTTAAAGTTTTCTTCTCTGCTGTGTATATGCGCAGGGCCTCAGATCAGCTTATGTATGCTTGCTGGTTGGTGACTCAGTATCTGAGAGATCTCAGGGGTCCAGGTTAGTTAAGACTCTTCCTATAGGGTCACCCTCCTCCTCAGCTTCTTCCAGCCTTTCCCTAATTCAACCACAGAGGTCTCTGGCTTCAGTCCATTGGTTGGGTGTAAGTATTTTTGTCTGTCTTAGCTGCTTCTTGGGCCTCTCAGAGGGCAGCCATGCTAGGCTCCTGTTTGTAAGCACACCATAGCATCAGTAATAGCGTCAGGCCTTGGTGCCTTCCCTTGAGATGGATCCCAAGTTGCAGTGAAAGAAGAGGAACCTGACCCTGGAGAGACTTGAGGACCCAGGGAGTGGGGAGGCATAGTGGGGGATGGGTGGAGACATCATCTTGGAGATAGGTCGGAGGAGGAATGGGATGAGGAACTGTGGGAGGTTGGACCAGGAAGAGGGTAATGACTGCACTATAAAAAGAAAAATAAAAGTAAGTTTTAAAAAAGCAAAAAAATTTAAAAAAAAAAAAATCCCGTGTTCTACCCAAAGATGTCTTGAATAGAGGAAAAAAGTTGTCTCCTTTAGTAGTCACTAGAGAAATGCAAGTTAAAGCTATATTGAGATTTCAACTCACCCCAATGAGGATAAGAGTCGTTAAGAAAATAAAAATGTGCTATCAGGATGTAGACAAAAGAGAAACCTCATACAATGTAGGCTGAAATATAAATTATCCCAGCAGGGAGTTTCCTTAGAAAATTAAAAACAGATCAACCACATTACCAGGCTATACTACTCCTGCATAGGTCTCCAAAAATATCCAAACAATATGTCACAAATATGCATACCCATGTTTACTGTATCCCCATTCACAGTAGTTAAATTATGAAATTGACCTTGCCATCCAACAACAGAAGAGAGGATAAAAAATCATGTCATATATGCAATGTAATATTTTTGAACATAAGGAGTTAAGTTTTGTCATTTGCAGGAATATGGATGTACCTAGGTTTAATTATATTAAGTGATTTTTTTCAGTCTCAGAAAGACAGATATCATATTTTTCCTCATATATGGGTTCCAGAGTTTATATTAGCATGTAAAATGATTGACCTCATTTTGGAATCATATAACAAATAATGTATATTTCATTCACTAAGTTGAGATGATGTATTGTATAGAGCATATATGTTTTGGGCTTTTCTTGTTTATCTTACAAACTAACCTCTAATGAAGCTATCAAGATATTTTAACTGTTATGTCTTAAAAAAAATCTATATGCCTGCCAGAGAATCTTATTATTACTCTTTTCAAAAGTGTATCTTAGCATTATTGCACATTTTATTCTTTGAGACACATTTCGAGATTATTTTTAAAAAGATTTTGTTTATATTGATTTAAATTTATATACTTTACTATAAGAGATCAGATCTTTAAATTGTTCTATCTTTACCTTGAAGACAATCATAAATCTTTCCATTTGAATCATACCTTCTCTTACATACATTGATAATTCATTTTATTTTGCCTTGTAAATTCCATATTAAATCTCTCTATACAAAGTATAATAAACTATACTCAGCAGCCTTCATTGTCGATTAATGATGATGAATAAGTAACACTTTCTACATTTATATAACACAATGACACTAATAGTGGTTAAGTCACCTTCCTTATTTGTTTTCTCAAAATGGCGTGTGTGTGTGTGTGTGTGTGTGTGTGTGTGTGTGTGTGTGTGTGTGTGTTTAAGTGGGAAAGAGCTACTTAGACATTGAAGTGAACAGGTGGAAAAATTGTAGGTCTGACAGAAAAGAACACAAATAGGGTAGTTCTGGAAAAACAGTCTATCTTATTGTCTCAGATCCTGCTGAGACATGGAATCATATTCAATATTTATGATTAAAAAGGAACAGGACCAGGAAGAAAATGCAGAACATAGATCCATCAATAATTTCAAAGCCAACATACATGCAGAGTATCTCTTGCCAATTATATAACCCTTCTAGGTATTATAAAGCACTGAAATGCATGTTCTCTTATATGCAGTGTATCCTTATACATTTTAACATGAAAAAGACTGTTTATATTTTGCGAATCATTTTACAATGACATTTTTGTAAGAACTTGATAATGGATTGTTGATATATTTTTGCTCTTGAAAATAAACAGTTTCAAAGGGTAGAGTTTAATGTTTAGTCTCCGAGGAGCAGGAGCTAAATAGGTATTTGTATTATCTGTGTTAATTGTTCAGCTACCTAGACTACAACATGAAATTTTGTGACCTTCTAAAACCAAATTGGAACAGGCCCAGATCCCACTTAAAAATTTTCTGTCAACTGGAAATACAGAAGCTGACTGTAAACGAGTAACAGGAAAAGTTATCTGACACCCTCAGAATGCTATTTCTTCACACTATAATCATTTAGAGTACATTTCTATTGCATGCAATTTTCAAACGTTATGATGGCTTTACCACCTTATTGTTGTGGCTTGCTCCATCTCCACATATTATGCCCAATTTCATACCTTAAAAACTAAGAATCCTATTTAATTTTTTTAGAAAGCTTCTAATGTCCTCAACTGGACAGATTTTGTGTCACTGTCACTGATGAATCAATCAGTACTACAAGAGACAGTAACTTTCCTGGAATAAGTCTCTTCCAGGAATAATCTCTTTATAGAGTCTAAATATATTAAAAACTGAGTCTTAATTCAAGAAAGTGTGCTGGAAACATTTTGCAAGTATGTTATAGAGGTCATCCAAGCCTTGTGTAGAGGAGTGGGCTTGATGTAACCAAACAGCATTTTAAATTCTTTCTCATTTATTGGAGTCATAGTCTTAGAGCAAACCAAGGATGTAATGCCAGGCAGGTCAATAGGACTCAAGAACATAGATGAAAGAACACCTGTAACAAATACTGAAAAGCTCAATTCAGCATTGCATTAAAAATTATCCATTATGATGAAAAGGATTTATTACTGGGATTCAATGCCAGTTCTGCACATGCAAATGAATAAATAAAACTCACCATGTCAACAGAATGAAACTAAAAATTCATAGGATCGTTTCAGAAAAAAATTGAAAAAGCTTTTGGCAAAATTTATCTCACGATAAATATTCTCAATAAACTGCACAAATGTTCTTATAGCACAAGGTAAAAGTCATATATAAGTCTATAGTTAATATCATACTTGTGATCTAAAAAGACAAGGATATAAATTGTCCCTACAACTGTTTAACATAATGCTGGAAGGCAGAACCATTTTCATCATAATGACCCTTATTTTTGTTATCGAAAAAGAAGAAAATAATAATTCTTTTATATGTCCTTCACTCAAGGTTATTACTAAGCTTGTAAACAAATTAAATATGATAGATGTATCATTATTACAATATAGAACCCTAAAAATATCAGCCATGTTGTGAAACAATAAATAATAAAGAAGTAATAGACCTTTAAATGACTATTTTCTTCCATCTTGTTTTATCTCTAATCCAAGATGTGCAGATTAACTGTGAATGTATTCTGGACTATTTCTAAGTTGACTCCTTTTGCTCGTGCATCTCTATGGGTTGCAAGCTTATTAAGTGAGTCTATATGTGTTTATCAAAGGCCTGCTATGTATGGGCTTCTATTGGGAACAATATAACAAAAGCAAAGTACTATCAAAACACATTTTTTGAGTGGACCACATCTTCTTTTCAGTAATTCTTATTCTGAAAGTGGAGAGGCAGTTCTCTGCATATCTGTAACAACTCAAGTTGTACATGGTTGTGGGTATCTTTTCCTCTACTGAATTCAGAGAACTTCCTTTTGCTTCCCCCTGATTCATTCCACAAAGAGTGGGCTTTATTTCTGACTTTTACAACCTACAGGCTTGGAAGTGCCATCATTGGCAATGTACAAAGAGATATCACATAAAAAAAAATAAAAAATTTAATGTCCTGTTTTTTAAAGCATCTAATTAGCTTATGAAGCTATGCATGATTACATTTGTCAGTCGAGGGATGCATTGATTAAGCTTCTGTGTCAAGCTTACAGAGTGATAATTTCCACAACTGGTCATTTTCTCAAGGGCATTCCTGGCTTAAGCGTATGGATTTCAAAAGCAGCAAATAACTCTAATAATGGAAGTATTAACAAGACCAAATTGCTAATGTCTATTAAAAACAGCTATAAAAATGGAATCTGTATAATCAACTTTGTTTGGGGCCACTATCTCTCAATTTGTAGTATATGTTAATCTTCTTGCCTAAACATACTCAAGGAAAAGAAGCTCTGGAGACACATTAACAGCAGATCTGGTATTCTTGCATTTCTTCTCCCAGGGAAACAGAAGTATCTATGTGCCAGCAGAAATGATTGCACCATTGATAAATTTCGGAGGAAAAATTGTCCATCTTGCCGTCTCCGGAAATGTTATGAAGCAGGGATGACTCTGGGAGGTATGGTATTTTTCTCCTTTTCTCTTCTTGTCCTGCTTCTGCTCACCTTCATCCTTTATAATTATTGCATTAGACCTATATTCTCTTCCATAATACTTCTAAGAGTACCAGCTATGCAATAGTTTCAGATTTACCTTCTCATGCTCCCTTATTATTTTTGCCTGTGACATTCATAACTTGAGCTTTGGCATAGAACCAGGAAGCATGAAGGAAGGATCAGAAAATAACAATGAATGAGGGTGTGCTTTTTGGATTCAGCTCCTTAAGTGATATATTGATACTGTTGCCCTTCAGTAGTCAGAATGAGAGACGTGAGTAATCAAAACTGTCACAGGTGCAGGATGACCATGGCACAGGCAGGCTCAAAACACCTGGGACTATCCCTCAGCTAACATCTGCATGTCCTGTATCAACAGCCAACTGGAGTGTAAAACTGCTTCTCTTTGGATCCTGTAACTAAGGTACCAAACAGAGCCAATTTCCTATCCTGTGTCTCCCAGAAATTAGCAGGATTTTTAATCATTTCCTTTTCTTTACAAATCCATTGATCACTTCCAAAAGCATTTTCCCAGTGGCACATTAGCTTCTTAAAAGATATAGCCCTTTCAAGAGCGACCCTCTATCATAAGGCTCTGTGTCCTATGAGCTTGTGTCTACCATGAGCTCTGTCATCCTTCCAAAATGGCTTCATACTACTTGCTTGACACATACTTCCCTGCTTATGATTCTTCATATCTTCATCTGCCCCATGCCAGAATCCACTCTGCTGCCTGCTGCTTCCAAACAGATGCATCTTTCATGAGAAAAAAAGAAGCTCATTAGTCTACATTGATTTAGAAATGGAACTCTAAGAAAAACAAATCTATTTCTGAGTGCCTAAAAACTACAACCTTATATTTGATTACTCATTATCAATCAGGAAAACCCAAGTGACCGGAATCTAGCCCACTCTTCTCCCACCTCATGGCTAATTTAGAGCAATTGTTTTCTCTGTCTTTCTATAAGGCACTTAATGCCTACTCTGCCTATATATCATTGTAGCTAACTACATTCTCCCCTCAACATAGACTACATCTGTGAGTTTCAATAGAAGCATCTCAAGTAATGTGTAGTACTCTCAGGCATCATAGGTAAAATTCCTGTGATTTATTTTCCAGGCAACTACATCAAGTTAACTTGGAATATCAGTATATATCACATTTTTATTTAAAACACAAAGATAAAAGAAAACAATGGTACGTAGTGGCCATTGTGAATATATTGGAAGTATCTTCCTATTTTCATAAAATTTTAGCTTAGCATAGACTTTTTGATCACCTTCAAGAAGTCACATAATTTTAGTTCCTTTTCTGTACCACTCACTCTACAATTGTATAATATATCATGAAGTAACAGTTAAGAATGTGGTATTCTCTACAGAGTACCTTCTGTGGAGAAGTCTCTTCTCCCTCTATTTTTCTATCATGAAACCAAAGACATTCTGTTTTTAAAATTTTGTGATTTGATGTCAATATCCACAAAGAAAAGATTGTAGTTCATCAACTTTTTCTTCAGTTGCAAGTTACCTACTCATCGGAAGTACTAATAAGAGAGTTATTTGCATAAAAATTTTAGCTGCCCCCATCCACACCTGTAACTGGTATAGGCCAAAACTGTAATTGATGAATGGTTTTTTGAAGTTGTGGAGGGCAAAGCAGATATATGTTTTTAATTCTTGGAGAATCTGTCATTCTCCAACATGACATCTGTTCTCCAACATGATAGCTGCTTGGTCTCAACACTTTATGATCTCTAGCATGGCTTTCTTTATGGTGTTCCATATACTGGTGACAGGAGTTCTTAAACTAAGAGACACTTAATAGATAGAGAACTGTTTCTTCATGTTTCCATACTTACCTTTCTACCCCTTGCTCTTCTTCTTAGTCTATTTATAAATATTACTTATAAATACCATTGGTATTTATAAAATAATCCAATGGGTAATGAGTTCTCAGGATGACTCTTTAGACTCATAAATGCCCATCTATGGAAAAAGATATGTCTTTGTTCTTGATTAATGTCTAACTGCATTTGTAAACCATATATCAAGAACTTCTTAAAGAATTTAAATGCCTTGCCCATCTATTCATTTAAGAAAACACTTAACTGTCTGAATAAGGACCTTCCCTTCAGCAAATTGGTGGTGTGTAATTCAGATAAATGCATAACCATCTCTTACTGTGCTTTGTACTTCCCAGGAAACACTTCTAGTTTCTAAAACACAATTGCAAAGAAAGAACCAGCCCTCCTGCCATCTTCTTTCCTGAAACTTTCCTCTGATCACTTCCCATTTATTTCCTAGGCAAATAATACTTGTTTTTGTGTTCTGGGACTCTTGAGTTCTCAGTACATAATAGATAGCATGGACTCAATTATCCCTTGCCCTGGGCCAAGTCATGCTGTAGACTGTACATGAATTTTAGGTACTAGCTACCACCCACAGGAAGGGAAGGACCATGGGGACCCAGAGCATGTGAGATTTAATGAAGTGAACATTTATTCCAAAGTATTTGAGCCTATAATCCCAGTATTTGTGAGACAAAGGTCGGTATATGACAACTTTAATGGTAGCTCGGCTACATGGTAAGTTCCAGGTGAGCTAGGACTATAACATAGGAATTTCTCAATAAACAAAAAGATTAATTAAGAAGGATCTTTGCTACTAAGACATTGAACTTTGCCTATAAGGATAAAACCTTAATGTGTGTACAAGTTTTCACAATGTCTATGAGTTCTCTCTTTGGGAAGATAGCTCAGGGATTCCTACCAATAGTCCAATGCCACCATAAACAGTAATTTCCATTGTTGAAGATAGTGTTTATGCAGTTACTTCATCATTTGCCCCCTCTAAGACTCCAAGAGAAGTATAGCATTGCTCCTTCCATATCAGATATCTTTGATGCAAGAAAATGATTGTAATGCTAAAATACAATTTATGTCACAGTTCTTTGTCCATATTTTTATTCATTGAAGTAAATTCATCTCTCTACACATTCACTCATCTACAAATACATGTTTTCAGTATCTCTTGAGTGTTAAATATGTACCAAAGTTTATGCTGGACATATGGGAGGCTGATCCTGATAACAGGGTTTTAATGTATGTTTTAAAAATCATATAGTACAAAGGAGATTGTTCAGTGGGTGAAGGCAATTGCCGTCTAGCCCTACAACCCATACTTGATCTCTGGAACCTACATGGTACACAGAGATAACTATCATCAGATTGTCCTCTGACCCCTACACCTGCAGTATGACACATTCAAACATACATGCACATGAATACACATATGCATGAATAAATATGTATACACACATATACACAGTAAATAAATACTTTAAAAATATGTTAAATAAAGGAGACAGCGGAAAAAAATAAAGGAGACAGCGATTATGATTAAACATTACTCTTAAGGTATATGTAGACAATTATTAAGGAGTTTAGTGAGACGCAAGAGAACGGCCATTCAAGGCCATGAACACAGCTTGAAAAAAAAGGTACAGAGACATAAAAAAAACTATGAGGAGGCTTTATAGACCAGCAAGTGATTTAACATGGCCAGAGATAGGAAAATAGGGAAGGAAGTTGTGCCCACACTGAAAGTGAACCCAATTTCAGGAAACTGAAGATTTATGGTTGCCAGACAGACATGACCACATGTCATGTTGCTAATTGTTTATGTGTTTGAAGAGAATTTTTAGCAGCTTAAATGTTATGTTAGGAAGTCTTTACATTTTACAAAAGAAAGAGTGGCACACCATGCAGAATGAAAGAGAGGTTTTAACTTCAAATTTGCTCAGTTCTTGGGGTCTACCTACCTCCACTTGAGATTGAAATCTGCAAGTACTGAACATGCAGAAAAGAAACTGGCCTAGACCCAAGCAATTGGCTTATATAACGAACCTACATATACACCAAATACCAGTTGCCTTGATCTTGACCACAGTTTCCCAGTCTGATGTCATAGGAAACTATTTTAATGCATACTTTAGAGAAACTGATTTCTAAGTTCAAATGAGGAAAAGAAACCTGCATATTACAATCCTTAGGAAGATTTGCACTGTATGTGATAGGTGAATACCGTAATAAAATAAATTTAGATGCTTTATAACTGCGGATTCCCGAACTAAATTAAATTTCAGGTCTCCCTTTTCACATAGCACCATTTAATATCCTACCAAAACATTGCTTTCTGGAAAACACTGCTTTAAATAAAAACAGGTATAAATAAAAACTTTATTCTGTGAGCAAAAAAGTTACCTAATTAATTTCATCCATTTCCCAGATCTGTGTGTCATCATTTACTGGATAAATCAGTGAAGTATGCATTAACAAACAAGAGTAGTCCATATTACCATACCCATAGCTTCCAACTCCAATAAAGTATGCCATAAAGTATCTATACTATGCTTGTCTCTCACAAAGGATAGAAGACAAAAACACAGATATTACTCATAACAACTAGTAGCTATAGTTACGTAATACTATCCTGGAGAGCATGCTAGAAACATTATTTTAAGAAATAGAAATATAAGATCTGGAGAGATGGCTCAGTGGTTAAGAGCACTGACTTCTCTTCCGAAGGCCCTGAGTTCAAATTCCAGCAACCACATGGTGGCTCACAGCCATCCATAATGAGATCTGATGCCCTCTTCTAGTATGTCTGAAGACAGCTACAGTGTACTTACATATAATAAATAAATCTTAAGGAAAAAAGAAATAGAAATATATTCCAGCATTATTGAGAGTGGCCACTAACAGTCAGATAAGCATCCCCATACATAGTAGGAACACCAAAATGATGGTAAGATAAAAAAGTCTTGACTTTTCAGTATTTAATGTTTGACATTTAGCAGTGTTGCAAAGCACACTTAACAATGTGAGAAACAAATACAATGGTGCATTCCTGTAATCTTAGCATTCAATCCCTAGCAAGGGACTGAAACAGGAGAATCATGCGTTCTAGACCAGCCTGGGCAACATAGCAATATTCTATTTCTAAAACAATACAGCTCAGTGGTAGGACATAGACCAAACATGCACAAAGGAATAATAATAATAATAATAATAATAATAATAATAATAATAATAATAATAAACTCAACTCAAGTACTGGTTTTTGTTCTCTTTTCATTTTTCCCCGACTCTCCAGACTTAGAGTCTAAATTGACCCTAGCCTGGGTACCTTGGGGTCTCTATAGCTGTGAAGAGACATTGTGACTATAGCAACTCTTATAAAGGAAAACATTTAATTGGGTCTGGCTTGCAGTTCAGAAGTTTATTCCATTATCATCATGGCAGGAAGCATGTTGGCAGGCAGGCAGGCATGGTGCTGGAGAGGTAACTAAGAATTCTATATCTGAATCTGCAGGGACACCCAACTTGAGCATCTGGAACTTTAAACCCACCCCCAGAGACACACTTCTTTCAACAATGCCACACTTACTCCATAAAGGGCACAAATCCTAATAGAGCCACTCCCTGTGGTCATATAGGAGCCATTTTATTCAAGCCACTACACTGAGATGCAATCATTGAGTCTCTGTTCTAAGAAGTACTGCTTCTATAATTAAAGTACTCAGATAACTGAGTACTTTAAGAGCACCACATAACCAAAGGGTGTACAGAAGAGCAAATTTTCACTATGTGTCTGAGCATGAACATGTATAATGTATGGCTGGCACTTAGAACTTTGAGGTAATTTTTTTTAACATTAACATTTTTTATTGGCTATATT
>BDUI01001895.1:77638-87824 GCA_002335545.1 Apodemus speciosus
CATTTGGTAGGTGGATTGTGTCTTTGGTGTTCCAAGATTCTAGGCTAATGAAGTAACCCAGTCTCAAAAGAACATCCAAGGCATGCACTCACTGATAAGTGGATATTAGCCTAGAGGTAATTGTTGTGGTGTTGAGAATGGAACCTAAAGACTCAACATATTAGACAAAATCTACCAGTGAGCTACAACAACATCCTTTTCTGTAAACCAAATTCCTGTGGTAACTATAGTAGAAATAACATGATAGATTTAGGCATGGGCCTAGTTTCTAGACCTGTGTCTAAAATTCTAATTTTGCCAGTTTATTAATTTGGTGAACTTGTGAAAATCTGTAGATCTCTCTAAACTTCATTTTCACTAGCTATATGACAGGAATACTATTTCTTATAAAATTCATACAGAAGGAAAGATACAGGTACACAGTAATTTTATACTTTCTACTCCTTTTTAGGTGAAGATTGATCTTTGTTTGTTTTCCCAGGCACCAATACAGACATTTCTTTCTCTGATGTTGAAAATGGCTTTTAATTCTTGCTCTTTGGTCCTTTTGTTTCTTTAGTCAACTCTTGAAGCCTGTGGCCAAAATTACCATCTTTTAGTTGTGTATACACACGCGCGCGCGCGTGCACACACACACACACACACACACACACATTTCAAAAGGAAGAAAGTTAGCTTCTTCCAGCTGTACTTTTCAAGAGAACTTGTGGCGCATGTGGGGGGGTACCATATACTTTCTCTCTTCCCTCCAAAACAGTTATTTGTGAAAGTATATAGATGTGCTCTGTTTCTATGTACTTACTTTTAGGGAACTATGCTTAGAGCTAAGTAATATTTTCTAATCATCAAAATTGATGTTATTCCATATCTAATACTTGAATTTTGTTTGTAAAGAATCTCCTTAAAATATTTGAATTCCTGAAATGTGCTGGCCTTAGAAAGATTTTACTGGTATTTACTTTTGCTATGAGAAATCCAAAAGCTCACATTTGATCTTGAAAGAGAAAAGATAACGTCATATTTTCTAATATATTGAACAGAAAAGAGAACACACAACATACAACATATAGAGAGCCATGTACTTCACAAATATAGTGTTCCAAGAAAAGGTTTTATTGTTTTATAATTTAACTGCTTATTTGATTTTAATTTATGTGCATTGGTGTGAGGGCATCAGATCCACCTGGGACTGAATTACAGACAGTTGTGAGCCACCACATGGTTGCTGGTAATTGAACTCAGGACCTCTGGAAGAGCAGTCAGTGCTATTAACCACTGAGCCATCTCTCCAGCCCCTTTACTGATCATTAGAAATCATTCTATTTCTGGTTATAAATTGTGAAATACATTCCTTATTGTACTGAACTTAGGCAATTTACCTGGGTAAGGCAGCCTTTTACACACATTTGAACATCTTTTGAAACCATGCTGCTTAGAAGAACTAGGGAAAGAAATATGTGCTCACTGAGGAAGAAATAAAACATCCAGAAGAAGTTACTGATAATATTTCCACGACAATTTATGTCTAAATAGCAAACTGGAAATATAATTACTGAATGACGTCTTTTGTCACCAGATTCCATGTTACTTAGTCTAACTAATTGGTGCTAAATATAAACCCAGGTATGCCAATTTCTTCTTTACCATCCTGTTGGATAAAGGCTTCTGAGGCTGAAGTGGAGGTAAATTGGTAAAGGACATTTCAAGTTTATAACAGTCAGAAATTCAAATTATGTAATTACTAATCACTTTCAGAAAATTTGTACTTGCATTTCAAACTAAGAAATATAGATCTCAACTAGCCCAAGACAGCACAGTGAAGTGTCATGTTAGCAATTCTGAAACCAGAAGAAATTGAAGATTCTGTCTCCTTGGCAGGCAATAAGACATGGGAGCTATAAGGCACAGAGATATTCATTTATAAAGGATTTCATTTCCAGGCTAAGGATACTGAGATTTTTATGGGACATTTTGGCTGATGCAAACAAATTCAGAATACCATCATGAAAGAATGTTAGTTTTTGAGTGGCTGTAATGAAAGCATTAGATTTTATCTTCCTCTTTTTTGCCCCCTCATATTCTCTACTCTGGAAAATTGTTTCTTGTCTAGAGTATACGGAGAGGTACATAAACACATACTCATACTGTAGTTCTTAAGTACATGTGTCACTAATGCAGAAAAGAAAAATAAATCCCCAAATAGCAATAGTCCATTTCTTCATCTCACTTCTTTCTTACAAGATAAGAAAATTTGGAAGGCATGGAAACCTTTTTTCCAAAATGGCAACCATCCCTCTTTCCACTTGTGCACGATGCTTCCTATCTCAGAACTGACTCAGGCATCTAATTTTTGAGCATAAGGGCTTCAAGCCCAACCTTAAGGCACTATTTTCATCACAACCACTCTTTCATATTAGGAAAATTCTCGTTTGGCAATTACATGTATCTCAAAATGACCAGACAGTAAAACAGACTGTTCTGGATTTCTGCCAAAGACCCAGCTTTCAACCACAGGCTGTATAAAAGAGCTGAAGGAAGTTGCTGATCCACAGACAAGAAAGAAGGACCAAATTTTTGCTTCTCCTAGAAGAAACACCAGCCAGTCCATCTCTTAAAATGCTGGAGTTAAAAACCAGAGTCAGATAGTCCTCTTCTTTCCAAAGGCAAGGTGACTCTGTTTTTGATAGCCCATGTAACTTGAACTTACCATAAAGCGGAAGGCAAATCTGAGAAGCAATATGTGCTCCCTTTATTTCCCTCCAAGGCTGGGCTAGTGGAGGAAGTGGGTCTGCCTTTCCCTCTTAGCACATGAGTGCTTACTCCACTCCCCACTGCTCCTCACCTCTATCTAATCAGATCAGCTGAGAGACTTCCTCAGACACTTCAAATATTGTATAGATGTTTTAGATATTTAACATTTATAGTGTTTTTTCTTCTGTCTTCCACAACCTCCACATTGAAAGTCATCTCCTCCTGTTGGAGGCACAGTACACAAGGCCTAAAAAGACAAAACATGAAAGTCAGAATGCATGCTCTCTCTCCTTGATTTGGACCTGGCTTTTCTTCAGTCCCTTTTTGAGTCACTACCTACACAAACATGCACACGGACGGACGGACACACATGCACACACCCGTGCTCACGCGCGCGCGCACGCGCACACACACACACACACACACACACACTGGCATCCTTGAATAATAAGCATACAATATTTTTCTTTCCCTTTACTTAGCCATATTCTGGGGGATACACAAGCAAGGAAGGACTTTCAGAGGGATGTTTCCTGATCCTGTGGACAAAATTTAAATCTGACCAATGAGAACCTCTCTACCTTGAATTGAAATTTGAATGTGGTTTGTTTTTTAACTGCTTTCTATTTGCTTGAATACTGAATATTTCTGATAGTGAAAATTTCCTGAAATAAAACCATTAATACACCAATGTCTTTTTGTTTTGTTTTTTTGTTTTGTTTCGTTTTGTTTTTTTTTTTTTATTTACAACAGACTGACAAAATTAATGTTGTTAACATTGGGTTTTTCCCCCCTTTTCACTTTTCTTTCTTTCTTCTATTTTTTAAGAAAAAAAATAAAAACCTCTCATTTGCTTTCCAGGTCATGCTGACCTGTTCAGCATGGACTGTTTCGCATTTGTTTTTAATGTCAGTTTAAATGTAATTGTAAAAGCATGTATGCTCTAAATTCATGTAGTTAGTTTTTCCAGTGGAAAAGCCTGGTATGCAAAACCATTTCCAGGCTCTACAATTTCTCAGGAGCAGGTTTGTAGTAATGACCCTGTGGTCCTCACTCAGGATGGTATCTGGACAGTGGACCCCTTTCCTCTGGCTCAGCAAGTCAGAGAAGAGAGACTTGGAAATAGTTTCTGTGCTTTGGCAAGGATGTGCAGCATTGCATATCATTCTATTATTAATTATGTTTACTCCTCCACAAACTAAAAACCATTAGACTAAATAGTCCAACATAAACCTTGAAAGATAAAATTTGATATTCTTTCCCCTGGCTATTCCCCTGACCAAGAATTGAAACTAGGAGGAGAATGAGAGTCAGCAGCAGGCGGGGGTGGGGATCAAGGAGCCTTCTTGCCTGAGAGGGTATTCGTCATACATTTATTAATCCCATTTGGTCACATTCTCCTGCTAAGCTCTCACTTCATGCTTGCCAAGGACTGGCTTTGTTCTCTACCTGTTATCCCTGTCCTAAGTTTTCCCAATCCAATTCCTGCTTCTCACCCTTCTTACTAATAACATGCTGGTGGGGCTGACAGAAAGGCAAGCATGCCTATCCTTGAGAGAAGACACCGAATCTGTCTTTTGTTCTGCCACTAACTATGTGCTTCAGTAAGATTTCCCTTTGCCCTTTGGTATGACCATCTATAAATGTGAGGGAAAGCAGAGACAACATCTAGGTTCCCAAACATTTTTTTTTCTGAAACTGAAATCTTTTTTTCAAATAAAATTTGCATTTTATCCACCTAGATCTAAGTGTTAGCTATATTACTACTGCTCTGATTTGAAAGGAGGTGGGGCCACGTATTAAAGTTCACTTTGCCTTTCCACTGAGTCTTTTAAAGCCATCTGTAGGCTTCTCAGAGCTCTGCTGGTGTACTAGACTAGTGATCCTTTGAACTTTCATTCTCTTTCCTATTAGATTTTAGTCACAGTGGAAATTGTAAATTTCAGAAAAAAAGTTACTTTTTTTCTAGAACATTCACCTGTTTAAAGAATATAGACACGGAGTATTGTGCTGCTCAGGAAGAGTGAAAGCCATCATCTATTGGCATACCTAATTTATTCTGTGTTAAGCAGTATACACATATCTGCCCCCCAATGCTTTGTAAAATCACAACTACGTGACTTTGATCTTGCTATGTGCAATGATTCTGAAAGCTATCAATCTGCCCTTCAAACTTTCACCCAAAATGAAAAATGATACTGTTCATAATTTGCCACTACAAGGAACTCCTCAGAGTGTTTCTTGCCAGAGGTCTACTCTGGAGAAAAGTCATCACCTGTCAACAGTTCTTTCCCAGGATCCAGAAAAGTCTCATGAGGCTTACTTCATTTCCTCCTAAAAGTAATCCTATGGAGGAATCAGATTGGATTTTCACCAAGTAGATTAGAAAAGTATAATAGAAAACAAAGGATTTGTTCCTGGACATACATGCCAAAACTCTGATATTACCACTATCCACTAATAAGCCTTTTATATTATATTAACATTTTAAAATTCCACTGTCATTTTTTTCTTCTTCCTGTTGGAACTCAGAGGATGTTTCACCATATGTGAGTCTTTTCAGTGTTGTGGAATTTGTTTTGTAACCTGAGATGCCACCATGGTGTCTCTGTTCCTTCAATTGATCTTATGACTTAGATACTATTATCTCCATCTTACACATGAGTTAACTGAGTCACAGAGAGACTTAATCTTGCCCTGAGTTTCACAAGAAAAGCCTTATGGCTACTAATGAGACACTCTAACTTCAGAGCCTGTATTTTCAACCCAATATTTTATTCCTGAGAATTATATGTATATGCTATATTCACATTTGCACCCAAATACCCCACTCTCCCTCTTCCAACTATGTAAAACCTAAGTGTTTTTAAATATTCCAATTTCTTCTTGAATGAAGAAAAAATCACTATGAATCGGGGACACTGTCTTGGCTCATAATCTAGGACTCGTCTGACCTACAGTCTTGTAGTAAGGTCTACTAACTCTAATACTGGTAGATGGAACGATGACTGATATGACTTAGGCCAGAGCCCCAAAACTCTCTAGGTCTCTAAGTCACGTGAAGAATTCTGTCAGTTCAGAATAGCATTTATTTACTCCCCCTCACTGCCCTCTACCCTACCATGGCTCAGGAAACATCCTGGAAGAAGAAGCAGGAAGAATGAAAGAGCTGGAAGATGAGGAGAGCTGTGCAAATGCTGTATGGTGGACATAAAATACATACTGCATACATCAACTCGCAGAAGCTGTTGTTAAGTATACAAGACCTATGCAAGATCCAGCCAATTCAAGTGTACAGCATGGAAGATGAAGGGGTACCTAGACTCTAAGGCTACCCATGGAGTTACTGGTAGTTGATAGCTCCTTTGGGATAGAGAGTTACATTTCTTTGGGGGTGGATCTGACTTTCAAAGTTGGAGAACTGTCTTTTTGTTGATTCCCTCAAATGATCATGGTCTTAATGGAAAGAGCTCAGTATTTTAAGAGCTTACTTCATTCAGCCAAACCCTTACCATTCAACTGAGTTGAAACTTTAACATTATTTTCTCAGTACTTTCATAACAACAACTAGATTATTACTAGACTGCATGACTGAAAGAAGATACATACACTTGTGGGACTCAGAATCATAGAGGACATCCTAAAAACTTAGTCTCCCAGAGAAGGTAATTCTTCGATACTCAAAATTCCATGATGAAATAAAGGGAAGACAGGCAGCCTCAACCTCGGGCATAGTAAAGTTTCAAAAACTATAAAAGCATCACCTACATTTCTCTCCTGCCTAAGAGTGAAAAGGTATATAACGCTAGAAAACAAGAAATTAATCTGGAAACATCCCGAAAAATCATTGAGGCTAGAGAAGTTACAAAGCACAAGTAGACCTCCTTAGAAGCACACGGGGAAGCCTGATTTTTAAAAGCTCTCTTTGTGCTGTAGAGGTAGTCTCTATAGAAACACACTGTGCCTGAGCTGATACCAGCATACAAGCTTTTCAGGAGCCTGAACATCAGATGGCAACAAGGTCGTACCTTGTGAGGGCCCTTTCTTTCCACTACTTTAAGCTAAGTATAAAAGCAGTCATGAGATGTAGAGCAGTTCATATTCTATTACAACTACCCACTTTTGCTCTCCCCCCTCTGTTTTGCCATTCAGTCTAAGTAAGTCTCTGCCTTGACATGGTGGTTAGTTGGTGTGTACCTAATATAGAGAATTGTTTTTGATTCTGGGGCTCAGGTGCAGGGGAAGGGAGGAGCATGGGGGTGGCCTTCATGGAAAGAAAACAAGGCCTTGGGCACTGAGTAACAGCTGAGACTAGCAAGCTTCATTGTCTAGGATTCCAAGTCGTCTAGCAACATGCTGGCCTCTGCTGCAGAGAGAGAACAGAGGATCCCCACAGAATGAATGGAATCCAATTTCAATTATGTTTAGTGCAGTCACGCTCTTCAGGCCGATAGCTCAGAACACCTGGTGCGGCTTGAGCCACTATGGTCACACAGACAGCATATTACTGGGATCCTGAGGACAAGTGGGAATGCAGACTCTCTTCCTCAAGCAGATGCCTTATAACTGTAGAAGATATGAAAATGACAAGCAAGTTCTGATTGGCACAATTTTAAAAAATGGGAATAATTTTGTCTTGATGGACTTTCTCCACAGTGTCTACGCATATTGATCTTGCTTCAGATGATTCTGTTTAGGCCCATAAGTTATCACCTAACTGAGATTTTGGTCATTGTACAGAGTAGTGGCAACAGACTAAATCTTATTGATTGCAACAGTACTAACCACTCTTTGTTCCTGCACCTTTTGAATACAATCCAGTGAATTCATGTTTATATCATCCATTTTGGATTCATTTAGCTTTAGTACAATATGGCAAATAAAACAGCTGCCCCAGAAAGCAGGCCCCATTCACAGCACTGTTCAACAGACTCTCTGAGATAATGGAAATGTCCTATATTTCTGCTTTTTTGTTATCAGTAACAGGCTACATGTGGTTTTAAACACTGGAAGTAGGTCCAGTAATACTTAAGCATTGAAATTTTATTCCCTTTATCTTAATTATTTTCAAGAGTCATGTAGAGATAGTGTCTTTATAAAATACTGTAAGCCTAGGAAGGTGCTCAGAGAGGTACATACTGAGAGAGAGCAAAAGTAAGTAGTCATAAGGGATTTAAAATTAATAAAAGCCCTGGTTCTAAGCCCAGCTCTGTCACTAGATTGTTTCACCCTCACTAGATTCAACTTCCACATCTTTGACTTGAAACTTTAGACTAATACAAGAATTCTCAAAGTAATTTCTTTTTTTATTGGATATATTCTTTATTTACATTTCATTTCACTTTTTCTGGTTTCCCCGCCTCCTGGATGTCCCATATGTCTTTTTCCCTCCCCTTGTCAAGGGTTGGATTCAACTTAGAATATATGTGTATTATGAGAGACTTTATGTACTACATGGATGTCTTCAAGTGTTGGCAAAGAACTAAGACATTCCATTTCAGTTCGGCAGGAAGAATGACAAACATTATTCTATACATATACCTATACACTGCATTTCCTGGGTAACTTTTGAATATATTTGAATCTGTGAACCTTGGATAAGATAATTTCTCCTTTTTTTCCAGTTCAGCTCTTTTAATCAGCCAGCCACCTTGCTGGCAACCTGGGATGGTTTCTGCTGAGGGAGGCCCTGTGGAGTGGAAATGTGGTCCGCAGTGACCTCTGTCTTATCCAGGGCTACGGCAGGAAGCTGTTTGTTCTTCATCTTTGCTTTTGCCAAGTTGTAGTCCCCAGAATCAAAATACTTTTGCCCTTTCTGCGATCTTTTTTCTTAAAATATCAGAACCTCCAGGCTTTTGTCCCAAACTCTTCCTGTTTGCCAAGTTGTGAACCTATATACCACTATAGTACCCCAGATATGTCTCTGTTTAGGCAAGGAACTGAGTATTTTCATAGCTTTTTGGTTCTCTATTTCCAGACATGATTCTAGCTACTAAAGTTCATGTTAGGAATAAAGATTATAGTCGAAGGAAATAATACTTTAAGGATTCAGACTCCTTGGAGTAGCCATATAACAAAGAACAGAGAATGTTGATTTTCTAGCTAAAGTTCAGATTATTGGGATTCTTTTCCTGAATTTAAGACTAGAAAATACAAGTAATAGGGATTGGGTCTTTCTGGGAACAGTATCTGGGGCATTCTGGAGGCATTATCAGTTTGTAGTGCTATGTGCAAGACCCAATGTAAAAAATGGATTCACCAAATGGCAAAACATTGTGAGTGCCAGCCTCTCACTTTAAAAGGAGATAGTCTAGGTTCATACCAAACCCCAAGCCTTATGCCTCTAATGGGAGATAAAAATTGGCAATGGATGTACATATCTCTTTATTAATGGCTGTGCCCAAATCCTATAGAAATGATTCTTGGAAAAGGTAATCTTGCAGTCAGGGTTGGGTCCCAAGAATTCCTTATTATTTTCCTTCTTTTCTTCTCAACGCTTCTCTCTGTCCTAGGTGTTGATACAAACATGCAATTTACTATTACATTGATTTACTTAGTAAGAGTATGATAGAGTTTACAGTAAAGATCTTACATTTATAATTAGGGCTTAAAGTCTGTTGTAGATGTGTCATTTTTCTATGGAGCCAGAAGCAGATATATATAGTAGGGTTTTTTAAATCACATTTATACACTTGCTTTGAGGGATCAGCTTTTCTTTATTTTATGTCTTTCTTTACATATTTAATTATTATTTTAAAAGATTAGAGAAAATACAGTTTATGGTCTACTCTGAGTGCATCAGCTTGTGATAGATCTCAGAGTTACGACCTTTTCAATTATTTAAACTTATCAGTATAAGTGCTTGGGAAAACAGAACAAAGTAACCATTGGAATGCCAGAGGAATTTAAAAATAAGTGTGTGTGTGTGAGTGTGTGTGTGTGTGAGAGAGAGAGAGCTAAGCCTGGTAGCAATGGTCTGTATTTCCAGCTACTTGGGAAGCTGAGATACAAGAATTATAAATCCAGGTTTTTCCCAGGTTACAGAGTGAATTCAAAACAAAATAAAAATGAAGATTTAAAATATTGGCTCAATGATGAGTATTTACTAAACTTGGATTATATTCAATACCCAGTACTGAAAAGAATGTGTCTATAGAGAAAAGGGACCTAAATTCCAAGCTGGTATACTTTTTGGTACCCCTTTAGCACCCATGTAGTAAGTCTAGATCTTCATTCAACAGGTCTTTTTTTAGTCACTTTCTCTAATGCAGATGTATTTGTATGATTCTTGTTTGCAACATTCAGCATTTGTCTATAACTTAGGACATCTTCTATGTAGATACAATTATATTGCTCTCTTGTTTACAATGTTCATTATTTGCCTTTTGCCTATAAGAAAAAACCTGAACTTATTATTATAGGACATATGATACAT
>BDUI01001895.1:89025-112344 GCA_002335545.1 Apodemus speciosus
AAAAGGGAAATGAAATGTAAATAAAGAATATATCCAATAAAAAATATTAAAATAAAAAAGTTTGGATTCTGTGACCAGAAAGAAAGAAGAAATTATTATTATTATTATTATTATTATTATTATTATTATTATCATTATCATCATCATCATCATCATCATCATCATCATCATCATCATTAATTATCATCATCATTATTTTAGCTCAGTCACTTTTCTTAACAGGGCAATGTTATGTGTATTTTTGGCCACCAATAATAAATTCAAGTTTCTTTTACTTCTTATTAGCTCGTAAGCTGAAGAAACTTGGAAACCTAAAACTCCAGGAAGAAGGAGAAAACTCCAATGCTGGCAGCCCCACTGAAGACCCATCCCAGAAGATGACTGTATCACACATTGAAGGCTATGAATGTCAGCCTATCTTTCTTAATGTCCTGGAAGCCATTGAACCAGGAGTGGTGTGTGCCGGACATGACAACAACCAGCCTGATTCCTTTGCTGCCTTGTTATCTAGCCTCAACGAGCTTGGCGAGAGGCAGCTTGTCCATGTGGTCAAGTGGGCCAAGGCCTTGCCTGGTAAGGAAAAGGAGAATGAGCATGTAGGATACAGGATATTATAATTATTGAATGGATCCTTGGGCCAGGTACTCATTACTTCATGCAGTCCTCGATGCCACACCACAAAGAAGTGATTTTCATATAAAAAAAATTCTCACTGTAAACATTGATGGAATTGAGACTCTGAAAGCACAAGAAAAAAGCATGTTAGTCATGACTCCACTGATACACACAGTAATCATAATGTGTCACTTAAGTCCAAATCACATATCTTATAGTTACAGCTACATAAACCTCAAGATATTCTTCTATGTATAAACATGGAAGTTCACAGCAGAGGTAGTATTAAGCCTGAGCTATCCCACAGGAATTTTTATATGGTATGGTAGAAAGAAAATTGGAAGTCAGAATACTTAAGTTCTAATCTTAGCTCTGCTCAAAACTCATTTTTGACCCTTTACCCTTCTGGAACTGTTTCTTTATTTGTATGTATCAAAAGTATTTTGGATCAACTTGATGATTTTAAAACTCTACTTCAAGGAACCCTTGATGTTTTTACAGTACTTTAGAAATCATAGTGGGAAGAAAGGTTACAGCATAGTAAGAATTACCAAGTGATTATCTTACTTCTCTTGGGATTCCTCCAGTAATAAATAGGAACTAACTGCCTGGCTAGGTCATCTGTAATTTAAACAACTCTTCTAGTTTAGACATCTTTCATCTATGGATTCACAAACATTCCTTTAGCAAACAAATTGTTTATTTCTTTTAAAAATGTACACAGATACAAGTGACTCCATTGATTTAATGATAGAATCTTTGCCGAATCTTCAATACTTCACCATCTCATCTCCCTCAGCACTACCCCCAATTAAGCCATAAGATACTAGTCACTGTCATACAATCTTGTGGCTCTTGGGAACTCATTTTGAAAGGCAGTGGAGCGTATGCTCTTTAAAGATTCTCCCAATCCTGAGATTATATGATCCTTCTGTTATGTCAAAGATTAACCCATGCTTTAATGAAAACTGCTATTCAGACAGAAATTTGTAGTGGGTGAAAAACACAGTTTTCTGATTGGACTATCATAAAAAAATCCCTATGAGGTAGGAGCCTCTTCTATTTTACATATAATTAAATTCTGACAAGAGGCCTGATGATCTTAAGTCAAAGACAAAAATACATGCATTGACACAGACAGACAGATAGTTAATACATATGAAATAAAATAAACACAAGTTGAGCGCAGGCTCTCCTAATTCCAAATTACTCCCAATTTGCGGAACTCTAGCAATTGTGTGTAATGGCCCTCCATTTCTGTCATTCTTGGCTTTACAGTGAGGGGCAAAACCTCCAAGAAGGTCACCTGAATCATGTAATGACCATTCTACTTTAGAAAGCATTGCATTTTGATTGTCAAGAACTCGTTTTGTATTTCTAACTCACAAGGCCCCAGTTCCAGCTTCTAGTCCTATACTACTACTTTCTCATGTCGGAAAACTGCGTTTAGGTAGCCAATAAGATTACTGGGCAGGAAGCCCAAGGACTATGGCTGGATATATACTCTGCCAAAACTGAGAGTTCACACGGGGAGCAAGAATGCAAACAAGAAAAAGGCATTATTATCATGTAACCAGCTGGATGTCTTGATGCCATTTTTAATGGAGAGTCTCAATTTCCAAATATTTAACATGTCTCATTTTATAGGATTCACAACCTCTCCATACACAGGAGTCTCAAAAATGATCGTCATTTCTATTTCACACTCCACAGCTCAAAGAAGTTAACTAACTTATTGCATTAGTTACTTAACAGTGGAACCAGAGCTTACACTCAGATCATTTGATTTCTAATTAAGTGGTTCTAGAAATAACCCAGTGCAGATGACCATGGCAGAATCTCTTTTACCTGGAAATACTGGCTGTCAGTGCCTCAACCCTCAGCATGGGAAACCTTTTCCTCACACTAACAAATCTGCAAACCAAAATCAGTTTAGTATCTGCCTTTCTGGAATAAATGACCTCTGACGCTGAATCATTTAGAAGAATAGCTCCTAAAGGAAGCTGATTACTGCATTCATAAGAATGGCTATTCAAATTGTCCATAATCACCTACTAGTTCAAGTAATTTGCACATTCAACATTTGAGTCTCTGTCCTATACAAGAACCTAGTCAGATGAATTCTGTTGTACATTTTCTGTGGTAGCAATAATATCTGGGAATTTTCTCATAAGGTTCCTGGCACAATAATAATTCTGATTAAATAGGAGACACTTTTATTTGTAATCAGATGGATCTGTATTGGAACCTTAGCTATGAATTGATATATATCCTTTGTGCAGCTCTTTCCTCATCTCCTTTTAGAGATGGTAGACCAGTTTGTGAACTGTCATCAGCACAGAGTTTATGTATAAAGAATACCTAGTACAGGAAGAAAAACACAGTAGCTTCTCTCTAGATGATAGCTTATAATAATGATGATTGGATGCTAAAGCTATAGCTTTCATCAAGCTCAATCTGAATTGCCACCAACCTTCTGAAGAGCTTATATATTGACCTCAGGTTTGAACTGTCTTCTTTGAAGATGTTGGCCGGTCATTGCACTGGAGCAAGAAAAATTTCAAGGCCTTGTTTTTCACACACTGTCCCAGACATGAAGCTATATACTTCCAATGGTTTAGAAGATTGCTAGTAATAATGTTGATTGGATTCTAATGAGAAAAAAAGGAAACATCATCTACTCCTTGTTGGTTGTATCTCAAAACCTGAGGATAATTCTTCTGTATTTCACTAGAATGCTCTAACATTGTTTGACACTGTTTCCCCCTGTCTTCCCTTATTATCCATGCAGTCTGAGCAGGCTACTTCAAAGGCTATGCATTAAAAGAACTGTCAGGCATTACATACAGAATGCACCTATATCAGAAAACAAGTGTTTTACATTGTTGGTGTGTGCACAAGTATTATGTCTGAGTGTTAAGCAACTCTGAGTACTATTAATTAGTATTGCAGCCTAACCAAAATGTCCCCCTTTTGCCTTTTTGTTAGTTCTGGGGTATTGGAGAGTGGGGGAGGCATCTGTACAGAGAATTTCTTTGATACCTGCACAGTTCAATACTTTCCCCTCCATGTACCTTCAGAGTCACGCATTTTACCAGAAGATCAAAGCTTATCAACCAGGGTTGATAAGCTCAGGGTTCAAATTCCCAGGACTCTTTCATCATATAAAGCTTAAATATTTTCTCATTAAGCCCATTCTCTTGTCTTCTATAAGGAGGAGTCTGACCCAAGGACTCTATATCATAGATTTCCAGGAGAGAAATGCTCTGAAGTTTGAGGCTCCAGCCAGACTGCTCATTTGTCAGAGAGAAGCATAGGCCTGGGAACTAGGATTACTGCCAAGAGTGGTGCTATGGGGGAACTCTAGAAGAGCTTATGACTGGGAGACTTGAGATCTGAAATTAAATGAAAATGGAAGGGAGTGAGGGCATGTGTAGGTGAGTGGGTGGAGAGCATTCTGATAGTAAAGACCTCATACTTGAGCTCATAGATAAGAAAAAGCAGATGACCCATATAATCTCTGAGCTATGACCATCAGGAGATGATTAAGGAATGGGGGTGAAAGCTAAAACACTCGGATTCTAGTTTCAGTTCAGTCATGACTGCATGACCTTGGGCAAGTCACATAACTCTCAATCTTCAGGTTCCATGTTGATAGAATAATTGGCATACTTTTTTATATACAGAAAAAGTCTCTGTATGACCTAGAGTCATCAGTATCAAATGAGGTCAATTCACAGATGCTTGCTCTAATATTCTTAATGATAATTCTGAATTTGTATGAGAAAAATAAAGGAGGTAGTAGTAGGGATGAGCTGTGGGGTAATGTTTTAGAATTTATGCTAAAAATTGAAAAGTTCCAGGAAAACTTGGTTTTCTACCTATGTGTTATTACAGATGCAACTTCTTAGAGGCTTCTTCCTGAACTTAAGGAAAGCCATTTGGAAGGAATCAAATTCCCATTCTATAAAGATTGAATAAAAATATTGAAGCCCCATCCTTATATGTCTAATGTTTTTCAAGTGCCTGGTCAAATAATTGGGCTATGATATGTATTAGGGGGCAAAGATGAATAGGAAGCTAAGCTTGAAGTCTTGTAGAGGAGAAAGATGTGTCCATTTATAAATCAGAATATTCTGAACAGAGGTCTTTAGTCTGCTAAAGCTACTCCACTCCAGGTTCCTTGAAAAGGTAAAGAATCACTATGGGTCCATGGTCTTGAATAATATAGAAAATGCTCCACAGAGGAGGTAGTTTTGGAAAACAAGTTGAAACATAAGTGAGTGTAACATTGTAGCAAAGGCATCTGCCTGAGCAGAGGTATGGAAAAACATGAGGCATTTGACAAATTCTAAGTTTTAAAGAAGGTCTGGGACCTAAATTATCAGAAGGCAGGTGACAAGAAATTAACCTAGTTGGGCAGGTCATACACAAACTGTTTCTGTATAAAAATAGCAGGTTATGGGTAGCAGAAGGATATAAAATTAGGAGGGGTAAAGCTAAATAGCAATTTTCCTATTTAATTAAAGAAATGTAATTAAAGAAATTCCAGAAAGTATGGAGTACAAGTCTCGTGGAGGAAAAAAGCCTGAAGGGGAGGTGGTGTAGAGAAAGCGACGTGTGTTAACCACCTCCCATAATTTGCAGATATGTAAGATTATCCCTCTCCCAGGGTTGTGGCATGGCTGACATCAGATTACAACTAGAAGACAGCTTTGTAAAGTGAGAAGAACTGTCCACGTAGGAGAACTGGCAATTAAAGTGAATCTTGCCAAAGGTGTAATGATCAAGAATGTGAGCTTGGGAAATCAGTCTGCTAGATACAGCTATATGACCTTGAACATATTCCTAGGCTTCTCTGTAACTCATTTTCACTTATGCACAGAGTGGGGGTAATAACTGCACCTATTTTATTCCTTTTGAAGATGAAATTAGTAATAGAAGCAAGGGGCTCAGAAAAGAGTCAACTTGCTATAAGTAGTGTTAGATTGTGACTCTCTTTCAAGCATCAGCACCCTTTCCAGTGTCATCACGATCTCATTAAAGAGCTCAGTGAAAGAGACTGAATGTGGCCCCACTGTACAGAAGTTTGTTCTTCACCACCCTTCCCATTTTAAATAGCTATCAGCGATGGTCTTTAAGGTTCCTGGCTGGCTGTGTGAAGGCCAAATTTTCAGCAAAGCAGGGGCCCAGACATAATCGAGCCCACCAATGGCAATCTGACTTTGCTTCTGCCCTTCTACACCAGGTTTCCGCAACTTGCATGTGGATGACCAGATGGCAGTCATTCAGTATTCCTGGATGGGTCTGATGGTATTTGCCATGGGTTGGCGGTCCTTCACTAACGTCAACTCCAGGATGCTCTACTTTGCACCTGACCTGGTTTTCAATGAGTAAGTACTCTTGTGATCAGTCTTTGGTCCCTTTGTTATCACTGGGGACTTCTGTCAGTCATTATTTGTTGAGCAGTTACTTTCATGCCAGACTATGCTCTGTACTTCCTAAAACCTTTCTCATTAAGTTCTCATGATAATCTGATCTGTTTTCATAGACCATCATGTCTTTTAGGATGTGGGAGTTTATATGTTTCAAAATTAAATTGACATTGGTCCTGACATTTTCTTTTTCTTAAGAGATTTAATTCATATCTTTCTTCCTACCTGCTATATTTATCTTTCATGAATATGCCCAAGGGTTTAGATTTTTGGAATCATATTCTCTCCTAACATCTTAGTTCAGCTATTATCCCTGTCTTGATCTTTGCACAACACCCCTTAATGTCTCTTACTTTCAGGTTCCTGAAATTTTCAGTTTTCTCATAGAACAACAAACATTTTAAATGGGAATTAATAGTTGTGGTCTTCTTGGCCTATGATGAAAAGAATACTTTTTAAAATGAAGACTAAAAAGAATCATTTAGTCCAACAATGGTGACTCAAAAAATCCCAGCATTCAAATGACAGAGGCAAGAGAATCAGGAGTTCAAAATTAAATTTGCATTTATAGGACATTCAAAGCCAGCCATTAGCCTAGGCTGCAGAGTAACATCTTCGTTCACTGGGTGAGAAAGAAAGAGAAAGGAAAAATGAAAAGAAGGGGTGAGAGAGGGACTGGAGAAGACAAAATAGCAAGGTAAGGGGACAGGCTAGGGATCCTGTTCTCATTCCCTTTCCCCTTTTCCTGTTAGTGTTCTCAGATTTTCCAGTGGCACTGTGAACTGAGCTGACCAGAATAACTGTCCCAAGAACCTTGAGCTTGGTTCATTACAGGGAATCCTTTCAGTGAGAACAGGAATTATGCTTCCTCCCCCTTCGGGCCTTTAAATAAAATCCCCAGGCCTGTGGTTCCTTTAAAGCCTAGCAGTGCCATGAAAGGCAGAGTAAGTGTCCCCAACTGCTCTCTTTCAACCTAGCCAGCCCTGGTAGTCAGAAGCTAAGAATAGCCACTAGCATTTTGGTTTCCAGACCTTCTAAGAGTTGCCTATGATGCCATTTTCTGTGGCAGACTTTGTAAAGCCCCATAGCTGTTCATTGTCTCCCCCCCCCCCTGAGATCCTGCTATTCTGCATTGAATCAATTCCTCAAGCACTAGCTCCACCTTCTGCAGAACCCTGAAACCTTTGGAGTCTACCACGATCAATTTCTAAATTTCTATTTCCCTCTCCCTCCACATATGTCTGTGGCACCCCGCTTCAGCTTTGTAATTAGGTCTTGTTCATCTCATGAGAAGGTACCATAGAGCTTCTGACAGCACAGGTTTAGATCTATAAATGCACAAGGGTTCTGAAACAAGCCCCCTTCTATTAGCAGGAACCCATTGCATTACAACCACTAGAGTCCCTACAAATATCTAGGCCTGTATTTCTCAAAATACATAACTGTTGACATTTTGGAATGATGTTTTCATCGTGCAACATGTTATGCAGTTTTGCACTTAGTATTCCTTGTATGTGCCTGATAAATACGATTTTAGTCATCTTGACAGAAAAATGCCCCACTACATTTCTACTGTCCACTGGAAAGGCTGTACTCTCCAGGTGAGAGACATTAATTGCTGTCAACTGAGGTCCAGAGAGACAGAGCTGGGGACTTGAACCTTGGAAAACCCATATGCTCCTCTATGGAATACCAAAGCCCAGTAAAGTTCTCTTCATTCTTTCCCTCTTTTCAAGGATAATGGGCTTAAATTCTAGCTCTATAAACATGGGTAAATTGCTGCACTTTGCTGAGTTTTATAGTTCTCACCATAGAATGCTATAACAATGAATAACGTAGCAGCACCTTCCTTACACATCATTAACATGTGCCAGGCACTATGTTCAGTGTTTTCCAATCTTCATTTCCCCTTTTACCTACTCTTCTATCAATGTGTCTTTCTCTCTCCATAAATCCCAATCCTATCCATTATTTTTACCCTACTGTCCATCCACTTTCTTTACTTTAATTCTCTCCCAATTCTCTCTCCCTGCTTCCTGTTTATTTCCTCTTTGAATTCCTTTTATTGCTTAGTCCTCTTCTCTCCCAACCATTCCCTATCATTTCTGTCTCAGGGACCTGCAGCAATATTTTAGGAATCATTTATGCCAGGACCATGATTTCAAATACTGCAGTATTGACATCAACAGAGGCGTGCAAATACAATGGAGACAGAAGCAGAGCCAGGCTCCAGGGGCAGCAGAACTTACTCAAATGTCCTCTAGGGTAAAAGAGCTTAGACCAGCATTGTTCTGCTCAATTGACTTGTGATAGCATCTAAACACTTCCCTTGTCCAATTGGATTTCAGCCTGGATTGAATAATTCACCACCTGCTACCTTCTCTCCTTCTCCAGGGCAGCCAAGGTCTCTATGAGATAGGTTGCAGAGCTTCTGCCCAGGCAATGACAAGCCTGCTCAGCCTGTGCCCCAGCTTTGGGAACTAGAATATCAAAACATGGCCTTTATAGTCCATCTGGGAGGTCTTTGTCGTCATCACTTAGGCACTTAAGCTGGTGTCAAATTCCTCTTCCTTTCTTCACATGATACAAATGAGTGTCCCCCCCCCCACTGTCTCCATCTCTCTCTGTCTCTGTCTCTGTTTCTTTCTCTGACAGTCTCCAACACTCTGTTTCTCTGTGTATGTGTGTGTGTGCCTGTCTCTTTCTCTCTGTCTCTCTCTCACTCACACACACACAGAATCTGAACTTAAATGTCTATTAGTTGTCTTATTTTTAGAGGCTTGCCATAGCTAGACATGGAACAGAGAGGTTGCCTCCACCCTGAAGCTGTCCAAGCCTTGGCCAGTTCCCCATATAATTTATAGGTGATAATGTGATAATCTGTTCACAACTCACTATAAGAAAGCAGCTCACAGATGTTAACAACTCCCAAACTGTGGTAAGGAACAGCCAGTCTATGAGGGAGTGGGCTCCCCTCTGCAGAGGACATCAACAATAGACATTGCAAAACACCCCTAGCACATTTAGAAGCACTGGAACTCATTGTGAAAGGGCAATGTGCAGTTTATATCTATTGCTAGGTATTTTTAAAGAAATGATTAAATTTCTGTTACAGGAAATGGCAGGCAGGGGTGTTGATAAGATAAACACCTGTGGCTACTTGCAAATCCTGCTATTCTTACATGGAAGAGTAGCTTGCCTGAGATGTCTCTCTGAGAAATCCTGAAATGAGCTGCCTAGGTGGCTGTTTCTGGCTCTTGCCTTAGCTTTGATCTCAGTGCTGTAGTCAGGGAGACCATGTGCCTGCCCCATTGTGTTCATTTGCTTATGCTTTCCTGTCCCTGACTCAGGAAACAGAAAGGAAATACAGACTTGGAAATTCCATGTGCTAAACCGTATCCTGACTAGGGAAGATGAGTCTATATCAGGCTATCAGAAGTTTGGGGCACAGGCGGAACAGCATAGTTCTTTGTCACTACAGTCATACCAGGACAAATATCCAGATATTTTTTTCTTAAAGAATCTAGAGTGGAAGGAACAACAAAAAACATTTTGTGTGGGATAATGGGAAGCCTCCTTTTCACCTGTGTGTCTCTTGCTTAGGTACCGTATGCACAAGTCTCGGATGTACAGCCAGTGCGTGAGGATGAGGCACCTGTCTCAAGAGTTTGGATGGCTCCAGATAACCCCCCAGGAATTCCTGTGCATGAAAGCACTGCTACTCTTCAGCATTAGTAAGTGCCTGGAGCTACAGAGGAGGCCCTTGGAAGCACAGAAGCTCCAGGGGACCTCCATTTCCCACTAAAATGTTAGGGAGAATACAGCTCCTGGACATTCCCCTTCTCTCTCCTTCCCTCCAACTTTCATATTCCCTCAGCATCCTTTCTTCTTACAAAGACCAATTTTATTTGTAGAGATCAGTTTCATTGGTAGAGTTCAGCCTCTACCAGTTTCTCCTTTCTCATTCCTTCACTGAGATGAGGCCTTTTAAGGAGGTTAGAGTAGACCTCTAAAATTTCCTGGGGTGGCCTCCACTTTAGAAATGTAATGAGCCACCTTGAATTCCTCGCAAAGAAGTATGGTAGGAGGGATTACCTCCCAGAGTACGTTTTCTTTTCTAGCAAAGGAGGCTGATGTAAAGAAACTAAGACAGGGTTTGCTTGGCAGCCAAGGAAACTTTATTTAATATGTCCTCTAAGCAGAGTGTAATGGGGAGAATGGAGGTATTTGGCATTTGATAAGCCAGGTTTTTTTTTTTTTTTTTTTTAATGTCTAACTCACAGTCAGATGGAGGGAAAAAAGTTGTTTGGGACCTGAAAAAATGGGTACACAGAAAAGCTAGTAAAAAAAAAAAAAGTTTAGTCGATTTTCCCTAACTCCCTCCATGTTAGAAAGCAGAAAATCCTTTACTCTGAATGTCCCAGGCACACAGACCTCCACTGAGAGAAAGCCCAATAAATGGTTCCTTCTGTGTGGAGGTGGGGGATCAAGTTTGTGGTCAGAAAATTTGGTACTTTTTCTAATGTTCCTTCGTGGGCATGCTGCCCCTCCTCATTCTTTCTTCATCCCACATCAGTTCCAGTGGATGGGCTGAAAAATCAAAAATTCTTTGATGAACTTCGAATGAACTACATCAAGGAACTCGATCGCATCATTGCATGCAAAAGAAAAAATCCCACATCCTGCTCAAGGCGCTTCTACCAGCTCACCAAGCTCCTGGATTCTGTGCAGCCTGTAAGAAAACTACAAGAGGGTGCTTTATCAGGGACAGCAGCTTGATAGAGCCCAGTGATAATAAGCTCCTCTAGGGTCTGGCACCACCTGTTGGGAGGTGCTTCCATTTGCCTCTGGCTTTGAGTATAGTCCAAAAAGAAAATGCAATGGAGAAGAAAGGAACACAGGTCACAGTGTCCCAGCTGGATGTTGTGAAAGGGGTGGAGGAGTTGAGTACATAGAAGCTGGGTCGCAGGGAAGAAGCTCAAGGCAGATGAGTTCCCCGCACAGACAAAACAGGCCTAGATATTTTTCCTTCCTCTTTTTCTTGAGTCACATATGAGTGCGTGTGTGTGCGCGTGTGCGCGCGCGCGTGTGTGTGTGTGTGTGTGTGTGTGTGTGTGTGTGTGTGTGTGTGTGTGTGTGTGTGTGTGTGTGTGTGTGTGTGCGCGCGCGCGTGTGTGTGTGTGTGTGTGTGTGTGTGTGTGTGTGTGTGTGTGTGTGTGTGTAGAAGGGATAAAGAGGGAGAATGTGAAGGAGGGAGGTAGAAAGACTGAAAGAGAGAGAGTGTGTATATATAATGGAGGGAAGAAAAGAACAACACGAATTCTTAAGTCGGATCATTTTTCTTTTTTTTCCTTTTTTTTTCTTTTTTTTCGGATCATTTTTCAAAACACACAAATGAATACACATACACACACACACACACACACACACACACACACACACACACACACACACACTGGGCAAGATGGGCAGGATAAGCAAAGGGGAAAATTCGAAAGAGCTGAGCAAGAGCCATGGTTTTATTAAGTCAAGTTTACTCTGTCTCTCACTCTTCCTACAGATTGCAAGAGAGCTGCATCAGTTCACTTTTGACCTGCTAATCAAGTCCCATATGGTGAGCGTGGACTTTCCTGAAATGATGGCAGAGATCATCTCTGTGCAAGTGCCCAAGATCCTTTCTGGGAAAGTCAAGCCCATCTATTTCCACACACAGTGAAGATTTGGAAACCCTAATACCCAAACCCACCTTGTTCCCTTTTCAGATGTCTTCTGCCTATTATATAATCTGCACTACTTCTCTGCAGTGCCTTGGGGGAAATTCCTCTACTGATGTATAATCTGTCATGAACATGTTCCTCAGTCCTATTTCCTGGGCTTTTCCTTCTTTCTTTTTCTTCTTCTCTCCCTCTTTCACCCTCCCATGGCACATTTTGAATCTGCTGCGGTGTTGTGACTCCTGCCTGTGTTTTGAGTTCTGTTGTATTTCTTTGAATCTGTGATGATCCTCTTGTGGCCCAGTGTCAATTGTGCTTGTTTATAGCACTGTGCTGTGTGCCAACCAAGCAAATGTTTACTCACCTTATGCCATGGCAAATTTAGAGAGCTATAAGTATCTGGGGAAGAAACAAACAGAATAAAAAGCAAAAAAAAAATAAAAAAATAAAAAAAAAAATAAAAAAAAACCACCAAAACCAACAAACAAAACATGCTAGGTTTGTTTCTTCATGGTATACAAATAAACACATAGGATTGCCAAAGAAGCCCACAGTGACTAGAAGTAAAAAATTACAAATCCACAAGGAGTCACTGTTTTCGTTCATCTTGTCTCTCTGTGGGAAACTTCAATTGTTGCTAATGGCTATTGCCATTAAAGAGCAGGATGACCCCAAAGCTTTACTGATAAGGTAGAGAGAAAAGAGGACTAGGAGGGCAGATGAATAACTATTACCTCCCCAAAGCCTTTGTCCCTGAGTCCTAGAGTGCTCAGTTGCAGTGCAATTCATTGTACTGAAATGTGCTTCTTGTTTGAAAACTTGTCTGCATGTGAATGCCTCCTCCTTCCAATCCTTTTCTCTCTTAACCTCTGCTTCCACCCTCAATTGACTTTCAATAGTTTTTCTCAGAACTTTGTACTAAATGTTCTCTTTAGCCAAAACTTGGCCACTTCCACTGAAGTTATGTCAGTGAGAAGAAAGCGGAAAGATCTGACTCTTTGGAAGCCTCCATTCAGATTTATGTTCATATTTCCATGGGTGAGCCATAGTGGAGTTTTGTGGCTGGAGTCAGAGGAAAAGGAAGTGATCCCATAGTGCAATCATCTTTTCCTCTACTTTTAAAGGACCTGCAGACTCCATGCAGCCACATTCTCCCTGCACAATCTTCAGTGTTCAGTGGCCCCGAACTTCACCATAATGCTTTAAGCCAAGGTGGTAATGCTTGTACACTTCTTTGGACATGTTTATAGACACTGCTAAGATCTCCCTCCCACCACCACCACAAAGGCTACCAGATGAGCAGCCACAGCACCTATGTTTAGATGTCAATAGTGTAAAAGACATCTTATTCAATGTCTTTCATCAACAGTCAATTTCTGGAGCCCTTAAAAAAATTGGAAAGAAAGCATCAAAGGGACCAGACAAACTGGGCATCTTGCCCTTGTCCTCCAGAGACAATATATTCCTATCAAATGGAGAAATGTCAATTCCTCATCAGAACAACTAAAGGGGCTACCCAGACCATGGTGGAAGAGAATACTAAGTAACCCAGCTGGGAAAAATGAAGACACTAGAACCAGAAAGCATAGGATTTTTTTCCCTTTCCATCCAGCATACCCACCGGCAGAAATGATGGAAAGAAGAGAGAAGGCCAGAAGAAAATACAGACTGCTGAAGTCTACAGAGGCAGAGTCTAAAACCAGATAAACACAATCTGGCTAGATGGACACCAGGTTGCTCATCTTCCTCTATTGCAATTGCCGGACTGACTTTGGCCAAAGTTACTCAGAATCTCCGCCATAGTTGTTGCCTCAAACAGAGGGTGCAGGACCACTAAAAGCATTCTATAGAACCATGACTCCCATCTGACAGATGTGGCCGGTTTGGCCACAAATAGACTGCACCCATAAACTCAGGGCATGCCCTGAGTCACTGGTTTCCTATAGTCTGTTGGCAGCCTTCTTTATTGTGGACTGTGTTCCTCAACCTCGAGTGCAGGAGGAATGCCCACCTACTCTTGCCTTTGTATCATTCCTCCTCACTCAGCTCTTAGCTTCCCTGCAGAGCTTAAGAAATCAGGGGGCAGCTACCTAGCTGACCATTTTGGTTGGTATACTATGTTAATTGAAAAGGTGGTTTCTGAGTGACAGGTTTTCTTCCCTGATTTCTTTGTTGATATTAATAGCAAAAACAAACTTACAAAACAAGTTCGTTAACAAGGGAGGGAGAATATAAGATGGATGATATGCTAATCCAACCCTGCTGGGTAAAAACTGAAGCTGACAGGTTACATTATTTAAAAAAATAGGACAGTTTCTGATTTGCTTTGTGATGACACCATCTTGCTTATGTACAGGATCTCTCTTAGCTATACCTTAAGAAGAAAAAAATATCATTACTCTTTTTAGTTAAATTAGGTTACATTTTAACAGTTCCTTTACATCTATTCTGAAGTAATTTTTGTCTTCTGTGGTACATGGATTTTATTACAACATTCTAAAATTTGTCCTTGTAAATACTAGAGACTCTTCGTTCCGTTTCTCTAGGAAGCTTTTCATCTTATGGAGTTCTGAATCGTGACTCTTGTCTTTATGAATGTATATGCTTTTTACTTGCAAAAGCCAAAAATAGTGAAACAGCAGTGCAATTAAAGCAACACCAACTAAACTCCAAGTTTCCACTTGACAATATTCAAGAAAAACAGCGTACACATGGCTTTATGCCTACTGCTTCTGCAGTTGGGTTTGGGTGAGCAATGGAAACCATAGCTTGGCTGTATTCTCCCACACAAGCAAAGAAGAGATTGGTTTTTGCTTTTTTTTTGGATTTTGTGTTTCTTTTCTGTTTTGTTTTGTTTTGCTTTCTTTGGCCATCAATGTTCCAGCCAATATGATTGGCAGAACAAGCACTCTGCTCAACAGAGTGAATGTTGCTGATACACTATGCTCACCTGTGAACGACTGGCCATTTCTCCATTCATTTGGTTAAGATGGAAGATGAGGATCACTTACTGGACAAGTCAAAGTGATCATCTCCAAAGAGGTTTACAATACTTGGTGAGAATGGAGTAGGAGGACAAGAAAAAAAGGAGTACCATGGAGAAGGCCCAACTGGGCTGGACAGCAGCTAGCTGCCAAAGTCACGAACTCTGTGATTAAAGGAGAGTCGTGTAGTGCTTTCAACTCTCATCTGCAGAGCAGCTCACTGTGTGTGGACTCTGAGCTGACGCGGGAGTTGGCTTCTTTGTTCCATAGATTTTCTATGCCACAGGCAATATTATTGTTCTTGGAAAGTTCATTATTTTTTTAAATTACCTTACTCTGAGAAAGGGATTTTTTTGAAGGATTCTGTCATATATCTTTGGAAAACAGAAAATCAGTAATATGTATATTTTTATGTATGTTCACTGGCACTAAAAAAAAAAAAAGAAAAAAAAGAGGAAAAAAAAGCTTCACTCTGTCCTTTGGGTAGTTGCTGAGGTCAATTGTCCAGGTTGAGAAATGTGCTTCTGCTAACATCCTTCTCTGTCCACACTCTATTTCTAAATGCATATAGGTATATATAACAAGATATATTCAACACACTTTAAGAAAAAAGTATGTCCACCACCCATATCATAACCCGATACTCCTCAAATTACATGACTTTAAGCTTCAAGCGAATTCTAACTGTTTCATTCAGTACAGATATAGCCTTGTCCCCTTCTTTCCCTTAAATTCGACAGGGCACAAAGGCCCAAGCCACCCTTATACCTCCCTAAGACTTATGCCAGCACCATACTTCAGAAGGTTTTCTGAAAACAACTGACTTGCTATCCCTGCATGACCCTAGCATGGTCCTGAAAACACAAGAGACTAATTATAATTCTCCTCCACTAATTGCCTGTGTAAGAGGTCATTGGGCCGAGTCCATGGTTCTTATGCTTATGAACCATTAATGCTAACCTACTCTGTTAAATCCCAAACAGAAAGTCAAAAGAAGCCATTTAGCATGTGAAACTTCATGAACTAAGAAGTTTCTCTCCTGGCCACCTTTGCAAGCAGGTTTCCTCTAATCACTTATCTCTTTGAAAATCTTTGAAGGCCTTTTTTTAAAAGTAGAAAAGGAAATGAGAGCATTACATTATGTAACCAAAGATTATATATTGTATCTGCTAAGATACCAAAATTTTTAAGGGCAGGGAAGGAGCAAGCATTAGTGCCTCTTTGGTAAACTATCCAAAGACAGACTGAAGGACTTTTCTGATGACTGACTTAGAAGACTTTGTGGGGAGGGGTCGTCTCACAATATACATATTTAGAAGTGTTGAGAATAATTAGGGGGAAAATGGGATTATAGTGTCCTTCACTAGCTGATTTTATAAGCAGAACTAGCTTTCCTTTTTTTAAAGTAGTTATAGAGCAAATTCTTGAAGCTCCATCTTTGCATGGTTGGAAATGGAGCTGGTCTTGGCCACTGTGTTTACTAGTGCCCATGTTAGCTTATTTGAAGATGTGAAGCCCTTGATGTGAAGGGGTACATTTAAAGGATTAGATTTTTGCACTAGAAGAAGGGCAGGCAGAAACCCTCATTTCTGCCCAGTTTGGACAGCACAAAAAGTTCTCTGCAGTTTAAGGCAGAAAGTTGAAATATATTGTAAATGAGTATTTGTATCCATGTTTCAAAACTGAATTATATATATAGATGTAATGTGTTCTGATAGCTTTACCTTTCTCTGCACCTTTATATTTGGTTCCAGGTCATATCTGATGCCATGTACTTGTAAGAGAGGTTGCAGTTACTATTTTTGGATGCTCTCTCAGAATGGATAAGACACCTGGATTGATCAGATAACTGAGATACCTTCCCTTCTTGGGCCTGGTGTTGAGGCCTTGCAAAGGGGTGGAAGAGGAAAGGGTAGGGTACATGATGTATTGCACTTTACTAGCTTAAGACAGATGAATGTGGAAAGGGTGGTGAAATTTCATTGAAATTGCCTGGGAGTTGCAATAGGGAGAAATCCATATGTGGGGCCAGGTGCCCACCCAAAGGACTGGCCAGCAGTCTCTTCATGGGATCTGCGGCATTGGGGAAAGGAAGGCTATTTCCTTGGTTTTCACCATTCTTGTTAGAGAAGGGCAGTTGCCTGATCTTGGGAACCAGGAGCAAACGCTCCTTCTGTCACATCAATTCTTTCCCCTGCGATTGAGGTGCTCTTGCTACTGGGTGTCTGTGTGCTCTAATTCTGGTTTTGGATATGTTCTGTAAAGATTTTGATAATTGATAATGTATTTTTCTCTGTTAAAAATTTGTTAGTGTGTTAGAAGTCATATCTCTGTAGGTACAGGTCCTTTGCTACTCATGAATAGAGGGATTTTTTTCTTCAATTAAGAGTTTGACCCTGGGGTCTGTTGCCCGGAGCCCATCCAGAAAAATCCACATTTGTCACAATTTTTCTGAAATTTCAGTCAAGGTAACAAATCACTGGGAGTTCTCTTACCCTTCAAAAAACGTAGATAATTGAATTTAGCAGGTGGTCTTTAAAAACAAAAAAAAAAAAAAAAAAAAAAAAAAAAAAAAAAAAAAACAGCCTTTGACCCAGCTTTAATATGACCCAATTTATTCTGGCCAGGAAGCAGGTAATGTGTATTAATTGGTATCCAATCCTAGTTGAATGTAGCAAGGTTCTTCTTTGTTTCCTAGTTCCTTTTGTTACTTGGCCTTTCACAGAATGGAATGAAAAGCTGTGAAATGGGCAGCACTGGTAGCCGGGGAACGGTTTCCATGCGAGCTACTCAGTAAGACAGTTATTTAGCTGCAGATACTATTGGCCAGCAACAACTGGAGCACACACATATACATTACCTAGAGGAAAAACAATTCTGCAATGCTACTGTTTCTCTGCAGGCACCTGTTTGTTGCTGCCTCATAGTTTGAGTCATTATATTCTATACAACAGATTGGCTAGGATTGCAGTATCTTATGACCTTTGCACCTAGTGTGAACTGTCCTGCAGGGAATTGCCTATGGGGTTGTCCTATAAGCCACTTCCATCACTGAAAGTAGCCACCAATGAAATCCCCAGGCTAAAAAAAAAAAAAGAAAAAAAAAAGAAAAAAATGGTCCTTCACTACTCTTTGACACACACACCCCTGCTTTCCTCTAGACAGATAGACTGGACATTGATTAGGGAATAAGTGGCAAATGACATGCTTACACTACCCTGAAGATTAATTTGTCAGTAGGAGGGAATAAACAATGAAACCAGAGATAAGAATTAAATCTGGATGTGGAGAGAGCAAAGAGAGAAAGCATTATTCAAAAAAAATTTTCAAAAGAAACCAATTTATTTTGCTTGAAACTTCTTTAGCTGGGGCTCCAGTTCTCACAGCGGCACTTGGTCTCCACTGGGCAGCAGGACCAGCCCCAAGCGCTAGTGTTCTGTTCTCTTTTTGTAATCTTGGAATCTTTTGTTGCTCTAAATACAATTAAAATGGCAGAAACTTGTTTGTTGGAATACATGTGTGACTCTTGGTTTGTCTCTGCGTCTGGTTTTAGAAATGTCATCCATTGTGTAAAATATTGGCTTGTTGGTCTGCCAGCTAAAACTTGGCCACAGCCCCTGTTGTGACTGCAGGCTCAAGTTATTGTTAACAAAGAGCCCCGAGAAAAGCTGCTAATGTCCTCTTATCACCATTGTTAATTTGTTAAAACATAAAACAATCTAAAATTTCAGATGAATGTCATCAGAGTTCTTTTCATTAGCTCTTTTTATTGGCTGTCTTTATTGGAGTCAAGAATTGGTATCATGCCCAGTGGCCTTTTATGCTACTTTGATTTTCATATATTTTAAAAACTCTTAGCCAGTGGTTATAAATTTGCCCTGTCTTAACCTTAACATAGGTTGACCCGAGACCACCAAAATAACAGAGCATCTGTGTTAGAAAGCACAGATGAACACCAACAGCTCATCTCAACCTTTTTGTGAGAAGCCCCAAGCTTGTCAGCTAGGGGAAATCTACACAAAGCTCAGCTACTCACATTGCTGCTTCCTAAAAGAATATGATGCATTACTATTTGGTTTGAACCAAGCCACAGACAAAGGGAAAGCACATTCTCAGCCTCACTTGTTTTATGGGACATAGTGTCTTCAACAACTCAGGTATAAGCTGAGCAGGACTTCTTTTGGAGTTCATCAGTTCAAGTAAGATCACTTCCTGTTGTATCCCAGTGCTAACACATGTGAGATCCCAAACAGAATTGTTTATTTTTGAGCTGTTATTGATTCCTCAATGAGTAACTATAGGTGCCTTAAGCAGCAGAAAGAATGTTCTCTATGCTTCGTATCCTCATGTGTAACAGCAGTTGTTACAAGGCCTCCATTCTGTTTTGGGTTGGGGATTCGATGAAAACATGTGTCACACAGCTGGTGGGCTATTTGTTCTGGCTCTGCTCCCTATTAAAATTCCAGAACCCCTGATAGAGATCCCACATTGAGCCATTTTCTAACATTTTCCACCTTAAAGTACATGGATTTCTCCAATGTTTCCTGATATCAGTGTAAGAACAAGAAGAGAGAAATACCAATTATTCTTAGAATGTGTATCTGTGTGTCTACAATGAAGAAGAGGAATGTGCATATATTTGTAGGCTACGTGAGACTGAGGTTGTCTCCAGACCAGGCCACTGACTACCATTACTTAGACTGCCCTCCCTTGTACCACCAACAAATGACCTATATAACAGCTCTGCACAGCTTGATTTTATTTACCACTCAGTTCTTAGCAAGCTTGTTAGCAGCT
Organism: Apodemus speciosus; assembly: GCA_002335545.1. Classification (NCBI taxonomy): domain Eukaryota; kingdom Metazoa; phylum Chordata; class Mammalia; order Rodentia; family Muridae; genus Apodemus; species Apodemus speciosus. The sequence continues at coordinate 108,571 of BDUI01001895.1, forward strand.
ACAACAAGTTTTTCCAAAAGTAGCAACACCAAATTCCAAGACAAGGCACCTAATAGGCTTGAAAGAGCCTGCAGACAGAAGTCCTTTACATGACTCGTTAATGGTCATATAATTAATATATAGATATGATCCAGGCCTATTCATTCAATGTGTCACAATGAAGAATTCCCGACCCTTTTCTGAATCTAAATTGATCATTGGTAAAGTGAATGTCTGTTAGAAGGCATTTTGATGTACATGAGATAGAAAGTCTTTTATAACACAAAACCTATAGTAATTGCAAACATAAAGAGGAAAAATGTTTTTCCTATTGATGACTGAAGATGACAAGGAAAAGGACTTTCATTATCCCTGGAACACAAGCTTGGAAATAGTATACCCATGGTTTGTACTCAACAAATATTCAGAGAACAAATGGTAGCAAGAAATGTCAAATAGCAACAAATACCATTGACTTCTTTATGGGTGGGAAAGGACACAAAAGTAAAATCACGTATTTATCATAGAAATTAACACATACATGGCATAGATAAGTAGCAGGTAAATAAGCCCTAGTTATACTCCATGGTTTCAGCAAGTTGACAGTCTATTACACGCCATAGATTAGACCAGTCTGGAATTATAATCTACAACACCCATCTCAAAATTTCCCCACATCCTTTCCCCAAATAAATAAAGTTAACATTTAGTTTAGAATGTCTAACTTTAGGGGTAGACATGTTCTTAGGCATGGTATATTCCAAATTTTTTACATTACATAGGAAATCTGAGATAAATATTTAATTGTATTATGGTCTATGCCCTGTAACAACAGGCCACCCTTAGAACCCAATTTATACTCCATATGTAGGAAGTATTTTAAGGTGGTGGGACATCCAAGAACATTTACCATGTCCCTACATATTTAATCAAAGCCTGAAAAGTGAGACACTCAACTTCTTGATATATGACTCTTACATATGCAGACCAAGAGTCTCTACCCCAACTACTGAACCTATTTTGCCTTCTACCCACTCTGGATGGCTTTATTCATGACTACTGTAAAGAAGAGAGACACAAAAGATGAGACATTTGATGAGTTCTTACAGGGATTTTAAGAGCAAATGAGAGAGACGTGGGATAGAATGGCTCTCTAAGATAACAGGCAGATATAGATGGCTTAAGCATCCAAATCATCCTCCCACACTTTAGCCCATAACTTCTCATCTTCCCTCAATGGCTTAATTGAAAAAAAAATAATTTGGGTGAGTTGATCTAACTGCTAACCAGTAAGGTCCCATGAAGAATAAGCTGATTTAACTATGTGACACTCCTTCACATCTCCCCATGGCATTGCCTCAAATCTCGAACCAGAAAAACAGGCCATTCAGAAGAGATAGACTCTGTAACAACACATATAACTGATAAGTTAGCAATCACATGCATACCCAAAGAATGAAATCCCTTTTTATGTGCCAAGTTCAACTAATTATGGAAGAGACACTTATTGACTACAAATATTGCAGAAACCTTCACAAGCACATTATCCAATGTTCCTCTTAGCCATTGACTTTCAGTTGTTAAGAAACTTTGTACAATCATTTTGTTTTGTTCTCAAGAACAAGAAAGTCTTGGTTCTACTCTCATGAAGATCTTGRTCTATTGAGAGAGACAAAGATACAGATCATTGTAGTATCACCTAATGGGAGCTATGGCAAGGAGGAACAGGGCCTGCCCAGTCTATAGGTAAGCTCAAGGAAGACTTCCCAAAGAAATAAAGGCCACAACTCAAATTGGAAGAAGATGAGTATGGGAGCGGAGAAAAGGGATCCTTCCTAAGGTGAGAGTTGGCAAGCTTGTAAGGAAACAAGAAGTACTTGAGTTGAGATTATCGGTCAAACCTGAATAAGAAAATGACTATAAGTGATAAAAGTAAAGAATCATGCAGTCATAGAAAAGGGCCTCATAAAAGAGTATGGCTTTCATCTCATTAGTAACAAGGATTCTTAGTATTTGCTAGAATTTTAGTTCCCAGAGCACAGTCAGATAATTGACCTAATCTAAACATCATAACATCCTAAGGATGTAGGGGGGGTCGCCAATCGACCAATTTGCAGAAAGGCAAACTGAGGACTGTGGACATGATTTGCCCAAAGGTTGCTACAGATTGACATCCTTAAGTCTAAACAAAAAACCCTACATCTCCTGATTTCCAGTATCATCATTCTCACATTATATCAATATAACAAATACCTCAGGACTTAATAATGTAGGTATTGATATGCTTATATTGAAATATCTCTGGATGATAGATTGTGTTTCCTGCTACCCCATTTGCACTTGCCATGGCCTTACTAGTGTGATGTTGACACCAGGCTCCCAAAGAGTAAAGAAGAAACCCCCAGAGAACTGCATAGTAATATCAACTTCATAAGCAGTAAAGGCAGTGGGAAGTCAGCTAAACTGGTGCTCAGTTGATTATGAAAGTTTATTTCCTCATCTAATAAGGAAATCATAGAATTCCAGAGAAATGACATCTTTCCAACTTTCTAGATATGGTAATATCTGAGTGTGTCCTTGAATAAGCAGCTAGAACTTCCCAGGATAGGAAGGTAGCTAGGTAAACAGTGAGTGCAGAGAAAGGGTGGGTGTGGTGGCTTCTTCCTTGGGAAAAAAACGCAAAGCAAAAACAGAAAATCATTTTAGAGCTGAATCTGGGGTAGCACTCTCCGTGAAAATCTTCATTTGTAAGAATTAGAATTTCTTCTGTAGATCGCTCATTCTTGGATGCCATGTGGGAAGCTTTGGCAGACTCAGAACCACTAGGACTGGATGTGCATCTGGCACATCCCTCACCAAGCTTCTTCCTCTCCATTCTCTCCTGTTTAAAAACTTAAGTATGAGCACAAATGAGACCAAGAGCATTGAAAGGAATAGTCTAGGCCTACCATCATATTTCTAAAAAAGTTATCTATGAACTTCAATATTTGAAATATCAACAAATGTCTTGCCACAGCTCATAACTGAATTCAGGGCACCATTTGAAATAACTAAGAATCTTCAATAAAGCTTTAAACTGATAGACATCAAGCTAAAACTTGTCCAACAATCTAATATTGTGAAGCAGAGATTGATTAAAGAATAGAATTGAAAAAATAATAACAAAAGCAACAGTAATAATAAAATATCTGGAAGTATTACTGCTAAGTTCCTTCCACTATGTATGTTGTAAAGCTCTCTACACTACGTGTGTTATGTAATCCTCTTATCATCCTTATACATCAAGTAGTGTTACCCTCCTTCTATAGATAAGTAATCAAAGACTTTTCTAGCATAAACTAAGATTACTTTTAAACAATACAACTCAAACTCAAGAAAGTGAATTGCAAAAGCCTATTATCTTGATCACTGTATTCTTCTTAAAAGGCTGGTTGGTTTCTTTTTTCAATTGCTTTACAAAGAGACTAGAGGAACTCCAAAACATGCAGCAGCAATATAGTAAAGGAGTAAAGGCATCTATATCATAATGGAATTTTCTCAAAGTATTCAACTACTTTGAGAGTGTCAGTTATATCTGGCATATATGAAGTAATGATTTCTACATAGCCTTATCGCCAAATTTCATACAACTATGTGAACCAAGACTATTGTTTCCCATTCTTGTCTGGTTAGAAGTATTATGGTAGAGCAGTTCATTTGACATCCAAATATAACCTATGAATATATTTGTGCGTGTGTGTGTGTGTGTGTGTGTGTGTGTGTGTGTGTGTGTGTGTATTTTCCCTACAACTTGGA
>BDUI01001897.1:0-15461 GCA_002335545.1 Apodemus speciosus
CCTCTTTAAAATCTCAAACCGCTTTTTCCCTCTTTCTAGCCAAGCCGCCGCCGCCGCCTCTTTAAAATCACAAACCGCTTTTTCCCTCTTTCTAGCCAAGCCGCCGCCGCCGCCTCTTTAAAATCTCAAACCGCTTTTTCCCTCTTTCTATCCAAGCCGCCGCTGCCTCCTCTTTAAAATCTCAAACCGCTTTTTCCCTCTTTCTAGCCAAGCCGCCGCCGCCGCCTCTTTAAAATCTCAAACCGCTTTTTCCCTCTTTCTAGCCAAGCCGCCGCCGCCGCAGCCTCTTTAAAATCTCAAACCGCTTTTTCCCTCTTTCTAGCCAAGCTGCCGCCGCCGCCTCTTTAAAATCTCAAACCGCTTTTTCCCTCTTTCTATCCAAGCCGCCGCTGCCTCCTCTTTAAAATCTCAAACCGCTTTCTCCCTCTTTGTAGGTAAGCAGCTGCCGCAGGCTTGACAAGTCTTTTTGTAATTTTATCTCTAAAGAACTAGGTACATTTTGAACTGTGGACATCAAAAAATCCATTGTAAAGCAAATTTGGATTGACTCACTCATGCTAAGGGAATTTAGTAGAAAGCATCCTTAAATTTGAGTCTTGTACATCCGTGCCGCCCTTTTAGGGACACAAGCAAATTATATGGATTTGAAACAGTAAAATGAATGGGTTCCATAATCTTTTACCTTTTAGAGATCCAGAAATTCCCAGTAATCTGTTTTTCCTGGCTTATAAACCGGCAAAACAAAAACAAAAAAATATTGGAAACTGACCTGCATGGGCTAAGAATGTTAGTTCCTAACATTGTGTGTGTGGGTGTTTGTGTGTTTGTGTGTGTGTGTGTGTGTGTGTGTGTGTGTGTGTGTGTGTGTGTGTATGTCATTGGATATTGCTGAACATTCATAGATATGGCTCTAAGCCAAGAAACTAAAGTGGGTAGTGTGCTATATGAGTATATGTGTGTGTGTGTCTTTCCACAGTTTAGGAAACTATTATGTAAATATTGGAGCAGGATCCCTGGGTTTGGAATTGCTTTTGTAGTATAGTGTAAAAGCAAAAAGTTATTCTAAAGTTAGAGCGCAGTGAAAATGTCTTAATATACAGACGTTTATTAAAATTAAAATACACTTTTAATTTCTTGAGAAGGAAATGTGGTGGTGGTAACAATTTTTCAAGGAAGAGGTCTGCCCAGAGGGTTTAAGGGAAGTGTGGATTTGAAAGATCCTGCCTTGAAATTTTAAGTCTGTGCTCTATAATCCTTACCTTCCCTCTCCCTGCTCAGACCTCTATTCAAGGAAATAATCACAAAGGTTGTTTACCCCACCCTACCTGCACTGACCTCGAGAGGTAGTTGATGTCTGCCCTACCCCATCTTGGGGAATGCAGTTATGCCCTGGCCCCTGGGATGGCCTTCAGAATGATTTAAAAACCCTTTCTGCTGTACACTCCTGATCGATCTCCTCTGACCCTGCGTGGTTATGAGCGGAGTCGATCCCAGTATACTGGTTCCCCCCAATAAAAAACCTCATGCGGTTGCATCTAGACTGTTTCTCATGAGTGATGTGGGGTGTCGCCTTCCTAGGGATGGGGTGCAGGGTGCACCCCCTGTGTTTTCTTCGGGCTTAACAGAATCACTACTGTGAGTGAACTGTTTATAGCCCAAGCCGACAATACTTTCAGAAGGTCCTAAAATATGTCCATGTCTTCCAAAAGTGGCATCTCAGATTTTTGTAACTGACCCTACTGGAGTTTTTAAAACATAAAAGTTTGGCCTCTGTTTCTACTAAGAACCTAACTAGATAGTGTTCTATTGACACAGATATTACAAGTTCTTAGAGGTCTAAGATGTTGAAGTCCTGTTCCCTCACCCAGTGTTCTGAGTGTGGCTTTCACATCTCTGCATTAATCATTAGTTCTCAGCCTGTGAAGTTCTTGGCCCTTTGTTCTTGGTTTTTTTGTTTTGTTTTGTTTTGTTCTGTTCGAGACAGGGTTTCTCTGTGTAGCCCTGGCTGTCCTAGAACTCACTCTGTAGACCAGGCTGGCCTCGAACTCTTAAATCTACCTGCTTCTGCCTCCCAAGTGCTGGGATTAAAGGCGTGCCCACCACCACCTGGCTGCCCTTTGTTCTTAATAGAATAATACAGCTTCCTGTTTTCACCTGAGAGCCAAGGCCAGCCAGCACCTGGAGTGCGGAAATCTGTGGATATGGAAGACTTGGCAGTTTGCTGATCCCAGCAGGACATCTGCTGACAGTAGAGTCATCACAGCTGAGCCAATCTCAAGGATCTCAAGAGTTCCCCCCCCCCCCAATAGCCTATATATAGTGTCAAATTGTCATATAAAGATGATATCTCAAACAGCTATGTTGTCCTGATGTCATTTCTTTTTTGCCACCTTCCATATATTCCTGGGTTCTTTTCCAGGTACCCAGTTCATTTGTAGCTGCTGGTTGCAACAAAGTCCTACCCACTTCTTTCTTGTTCTCTATCCTTTCTTTATATGGTCAGGAGGGCTTTTGCTTTTCTGGCTTTGGAATGATCTGGAAATTCATTCCTCTAGTGTCTTTTTTTCTTAAAATATGCTCATTGGCCCCTTTCTAATTAAATAGTTTCATATGTAACAGTTTGTAATGGTGTCTCCTCATATTAATAGAATAATAAGATTCCAGAACTCACTGGGGCAGAAATAAAAGCAGACAACAAGCATGAAGCAAATGAATATCAAGAAAGAAATAAAAAAATTCTCATTCAGGGAAACTTAGAGATATCCCGCAGAAACAGTAAGCATTATGACCCTGGAAAACCTGCATCCAACCTCCTGCCCAAGCAGGATGATTTCTCTTTGTATCCAACTGTTAGAGACGCTCACTGACAGCAAGTTGTCTAGCATCTGGAAGTCTATTTTTTAGGTTCTTCTTGGGATCTGTGATTTGGCTCTGGGTTGATGCAAATTCACAAGAGTTTCCCAGATCCAGCCACTTCAAGTGTTAGCTCCTTTTAGTAAATTCATTTGGATATGCTAAGTGTTGGAGACAATGCTTAAAATTAAGGGGCTGGAGTGCTACCATCTTACAGATGCTCGTGTCACCCATGCAAGGGATTCAGCATTCTTCTCCACCTGCTGTTCCAGGAACTGGCTAAGCAATAAACTGATCAAATGCTTACTCACCAGGGCTTCATGCTACGGGAACTGGTCAAAGAGAAAAATGACCTTTGCCCAATCTCCCTCACCCTTGAACCGGAGGATGTTTCATTTGACTGTTTCAGAGTTATCGCCTAGCCGGGTGGTGGTGGTGCACGCCTTTAATCCTAGCACTTGGGAGGCAGAGGCAGGYRGATTTCTGAGTTCGAGGCCAGCCTGGTCTACAGAGTGAGTTCCAGGACAGCCAGGGCTACACAGAGAAACCCTGTCTTGAAAAACCAAACAAACAAACCAACAACAAACAAACAAACAAACAAACCAACAGAGTTATCGCCTTTCTTTGTTTCCTCACCTTACTCTTTAAAACCCCTACTTTTGTTACAATAAACGGACCTTGACAAGGATATTGCTTGGTCTCACTCTCTTATCCCGTCCGTTCTACTTTCATGCTGGATCCTCCTCGGACCCACGAATAACTGAGTCCCGTGGGTTGGGACACTTTGGATATAGAATCCAAAACTCAAGGTTAGGAATCAGTATTGTGGTTGTATAGCTTCAGTAATCTAAGCACCTAGAATGCTGTGGCAAGATATTTGTCAGTACCATGACAGTGTAGAGTTTATATATAATTTGGAGCTACCATGCCCATATGATGAGAGCCTGTCTCAACAATGGAGTAAAAAGTCAACTTTGGAGAAATAAACTTTCATGATTCTGTAATGTAAAAAGATGTGCATACAGTTATAGAGTATATACATAAGAAAAAGTAGAAGGCATGAACTTTTATATATGCCAATATTAAACAATAATTTGGGGACTATAATCTAAAACAAAAAAGAAAACTTTAAAACCCCAGATATTAAGAGCCAGTATTATAGAAGGTAGAAAGATGTTACAAGTTGCTTAGCTTAGAACTATTAGTTAAAGGGCTGTTATCCATATAACTATAAAAATGTGAGTGATGTTTATTTGTAACTGACTAAAAAATGAACAAATTTAGATAAAACAATTTCTAGAAAATTAGGGGATAACTAAAATATATAAACTTTTTGTTCATTTTTATTGTTGTTTTGTTTTTGTTTTTCAAAGAGCAACACTTTATTTAGCCCTGGTTTGCCTAGAACTGAGTTCTAGGCATACACACACACACACACACGCACACACACACACACACACATATGAGTTCTATATATACATACACACACACACATACACCTATCAGAGTACTAGAATTAGAGGCACATGATATCTTGTCTGGCAAACAGTTTCAAACTTTTTTTTAGAGATTTGTTTGTTTGTTTGTTCGTTTGTTTAATGTATATGAGTACACTGTGGCTGTACTGATGGTTGTGACAGGTTGCTGGACCTCTGCTTCCTCCAGTCTGCCCCACTCACTCTGGCCCAAAGATTTATTCATTATTGTATCTAAGTACACTGTAGCTGTCTTCAGATACCCCAGAAGAGGGCGTCAGATCTCATTACAGATGTTTGTGAGCCACCATGTGGTTGCCAGGATTTGAATTCAGGAAGAGCTGTCATCTCTCTCCAGTACAGTTTCAAACTTTTAAGATTGTGGGAGTTGTCGTATAGAATAAATGGAAAAAACATTTAGTAATTGTTACAAGGAAACTTGGTGCTAAAGTAATATGATAGTACAGACCAAATTTAGGCTTAGTGATAAATTGTCTCCACAACTGTGATTGATTAATATAATAAACACATTCTCCCCTAAAGGAGATAAAAGATAGTTTATTCTGGAGTCAAATATTTTATGGCAATGGTGCAGTAAAGAAATCTTTGAGATGGCTGCCCCATGATTACAGGAKAAGGTTTTTGTTAGGATAAGAAAGAGAGAACATCCACAGCCATCTGGGAGACATCAAAGAGAAAAAGAAGCAGACTATATATGGCCAGAACTATCTGTAAGAGAGGAGAGAATAGAAGAGAATAACAGATAATACTGATGATATCAGGAAAGAAAATAGTAGAAGATAGTCAGGGCAAGGGAAAAACCTTGCTATTCTAAAGAGAAAAGGGATCTGGAACAGCCTAGCACCTAGGTTCTAGCATCATACAGGAGGAATCGGGGAGCTAAGAAGGGTTAGAAGGCACCCTGAGAGTTTTGAGATGTGACCAGTGGTATATCAATGGAAAGCCATGTTCTTTCTGCTAGTCCAAACAAACAAACAAACAAACAAACAAACAAACGACTCCTTTAGGTGGAAAGGAGCTATTTGATATTGCATAAATAATTGTTATGCTTCTTTTTTTCCCCCCTGGGAAATACCATTTCTTTCACTCTTAGTATCCCTAATTTGTTTGTAGTTCTTATGTAAAGTTTAGACTTCATGAGTGTTTTTCCTCCTTGTTCAGGTCTTATTTGGGTACCTATATCGGAGGAATTTCATGGATGTCTTATCTGACATTTCTAAGAGAAACAATTTCATAGAAAATTCTGCTATAAAGTTCACCTGCTATTTAGATGACTCAACTTTTGGGTTGGTAGATAAGGAATGACTAACAGTTCTAAAGATAGGAGTAGGTACATTTCAAGAAATCAAGTGGCTTTGTGTTCACACAAGATTGTTTTGATAGGTTATCAAAATGCTAATACAATTAAAGCAATACAGTCAATCCACCTATATCTTCAAAACTAGGAATCTATGTGACTGTATCATCAGAATTTACAAAGTATACTGACACAGTGGACAGTTATATTTTTTATTTTCCAAAAAAATCTGTAAAATGCAAAAAATGATGATTAATAACACTATCAACCAGACAAGGTTTCTCTCTTTTTTTTTTTTTTTTGTCTTTTAGGATTTCATATATTTAAGGATGTCTCCATGTGATCACTAGTGTACTACCTTGAATTTCTGATTCTCCTGCCTCCACTTTCTTGGTGTAACAGCACTGGGAAACTAAGTTTGGCTGCATACAAAGCAAAGCACTTTAACAACTGAGTTATATTTTTAGTTCCAAGTATTCTTAAGCATAGATTTGTCTCTACCATAATTTTTGTTTACTTTTTTGTTTTGTTTTTTGAAATCATGTCTATGAGGTTCATGCTGGCCTGAAACTTGCTATGTAGATTATGTTTGCCAGGAACAGATAGATTCCCAGGACCCTGTATTAGGATTAAAGCGATCTTTACTTTTAAATAAATTTGCCTCCTACATTATTTCACCAAAATTAAAGTATCAAATATAGATATAGAAATATAGATATTTCCATTAAGTGTTGTTTTGTTTTTTGTTTCTTAATGTTTTTTTGTCCTCTCTCTCCCTCTTGACTCCTGATTATCCCCTCTCCTTTTTTCTCTCATTTTGTTTTTCAAGACAAGGTTTTTCTGTGTAACCCTGGCTATCGTGTTGTGTTGACTAAGTATGTCTTTTACTCTAGAGTGCTGCTGGAATTAAGGGTGCAAGACATTGCTAGCTGGTTTTTGGATCTGTTTTTACTAGTTCTTTTTGCTATTATTGTTTGTCTTAAATGATATAAACAAATTCTGAAGTGTTGCATTTTAACTGTAAGCTCTCCAGTTTTGTTTTGGTGTTTGTTTTGCTCTGCGCCGCCGATATCTAATTCTTCACGAAAAATTCACAGTCCTTGTTGAGTTCAGAAAGATCACAAAAAACTCTTCAGCCAATCTAGATCTATTAAAATAAATAATCAGCTGAGCAAATGAATCAGTAAGTAAAAACTTCCTTTTGCTTGTTCACATAAGTTAAAAATCAAGTGCCTGAGACGCTAAGGAAATCTAAGAAGATCCCTTTACTTCAGCCCCAAAGGTGGGGGTAGGAGGTGGGGGGCGGTGAGAGTCGAGATTGGGATGAGGTGGGGCTTTTACTGGGGCTGTCCTTGATTTTGCCTGCACTAATAGTTATGATGTCCATGGCAAATAGCCATTGAAACTTTGTAATTTTTTTTTTTAGTAAGTTTTATACAATTAAATATATAAAGTCAGTTAGAGTGACGTCCTTGTAGCGAGGCTACAACTATGTTTACTGTCCGTTTTTCCAGGCAGGATTCCTAGTCAGCCTTTCATCCGCCATTTTATAGCCCCGCCCCTAAGATTGTACGTTCTGTGACGCGCCCGCGGAGGCCACAGCCACTTCTTTCGAGAGCAAGATGGCGAGCGGTGAGGTCGGAGTCACTCTCGGGCAGCCGCATCTTTCTCGTCAGGATCTTGCCACTTTGGTGAGATTTTGCTTCCTGAACTGCTAAGTAAAGTCCATAGTGGGGAAAGCGTTGGGATTAGGTTGTCCTGGTAGTTTTGGAGCGCGAGGAGGGAGACCGGTGATACCGACTGTATTTCGGACAGTCCGTGACCAAATCCTGAAACATAGAGCCTGTCGTTGAAGCTTTATTAATGTGACTAAAAAAATTTTTTTTTTTACCACTGGCGGTTTGAGAGGTGATTATATGATAAAGTTAAACGTTAATCTTTTTATAAATACGTGAAAAAAGTTTTTACCTTAGCCGTAGTGCGCGAGGTCTAATGTACTGAGACTGAACTGCTTTTTTACGGAGAATAACGTTCTTTTTTTAGTTTTCTCGACCGTTAAAATCCTTTAAAGATTTCAATGAAAATGTGCCTCCAACACATCTGTTTCTCTCCGTACTATTAAAAAAATACTTATAAAAGTAAGATACAGACAGGGAAAACCGCTTTTCTTAAAAGAGGAGCATAAAGGAGGTAATGCAGAGCCGTGCTGTGTAAACCCATGGGTCTTAGGAAAACGTTGGTCTGCTTTTAAAGGCAGTGGACTTAAAAAAAAATATTTCCTTGCAGGATGTTACCAAGTTGACTCCGCTTTCACATGAAATTATCAGCAGACAAGCCACAATTAATATAGGTAAGAACAACTTAATTAGTACTTGGAGCTATTCTGTTCTAATAGTTGATTATGGCGATATATAATTATGCATTTTCTTTGAATTTATGAGACTCAAATTATCCCCAGTTAGAATGCCACAGATCTTGTAAAAGTAGTTAAAGAATTCCCATCAGATATTACAGAAATTATAGTAAGCTGACATTCTCAAAACTTGGGTAATTTTTTTTTCTTGTTTTGTTTTCCGAGACAGGGTTTCTCTGTGGTCCTGGCTGTCCTGGAACTCACTCTGTAGACCAGGCTGGCCTCCAACTCAGAAATCCACCTGCCTCTGCCTCCCAAGGGCTGCAATTACCTGGTGTGCGCCACCACCGCCCGACAACTTGGGTGTTTTTAAGGGAACTTTTAGAGGATAGGATAGGCTCTCATGTTGTAGTCTTGCTTTCCTGGGGTTTGCTTTGTAGATTAGGTGGTTGTCACAGGCTCACAGAGATTTGACTATCTGTACCTACCAAGTGCTGGGATTAAATGCTTGCATTTAATTTTAACCAACAGTATAAAAAGTACTTTTTAGTTACATTTCAAAACAGAATTTGCGAAAATGTAAAGTTGATATCATTGTACATTATATGTTTATATAAATACATAATATAAAGTCAGAAAGTACTTGGTTTCGTTATATGCATAATATTTTTTGTTATTTGTAGGCACAATTGGTCATGTTGCTCATGGGAAATCTACAGTTGTAAAAGCCATTTCTGGTGTTCACACTGTCCGATTCAAAAATGAGCTAGAAAGGAATATTACCATAAAACTTGGATATGCTAATGCCAAGGTATGTAATATACTATGGAAGTATGAACTATTGATATTAGTGATTATGGCAATTGTAAAAATGAGTATTGTCTTTGAAATTTTCAGATTTATAAGCTTGATGACTCAAGTTGTCCTCGACCAGAATGTTACAGATCTTGTGGAAGTAGTACACCTGATGAGTTTCCTTCAGATATTCCAGGGACCAAAGGAAACTTCAGATTAGTCAGGTGATTATTTCAATGCTTAATGAAATAATTAGAATTATTAAGAAACTAATGAAAGGTCAGTTTGATGCAAATTTCTATTTTATTAAACTATGGGTAAAACAAAACTTGCTGGGCCGTGATGGCGCACGCCTTTAATCCCAGCACTTGGGAGGCAGAGGCAGGTGGATTTCTGAGTTCGAGGCCAGCCTAGTTTACAGAGTGAGTTCCAGGATAGCCAGGGCTACACAGAGAAACCCTGTCTCGAAAAACAAAAAACTTGAATAATATATTCTAGGAGATACGACAGTTGCTTAGTAGTCTAAATTTTTTTAAGGGCTGGAGATGTTCTGGAGATGCTTCAAGCATCTACAAACCAACTCAAAAAACAACAAAAAAAAAGATCACTTCTCTCTAAATATATTTTAAAAACCATTTATTCAAATCTGCAAAATTAGTTTTTACAAATCTTAAGTTTTGCTATGTAGAAATGAAGTCATTAGATAAAATTTCCTTTTTCCCAGATATCTTATTTATGTTTTCCCCTCAAAATTGATAGATTTAGTAGTAGACAATAAAACAAAGTACAAAGTCATGGATGAAAGTGAAAATTGGGTCCATTGTGTGGGTGGTGAATGTTTTAATCCTAGTATTTGGGAGGTAAAGGCAGGTAGACCTCTCTGAGTTTAAGTCCAGCCTGGACTCCATATTTAGTGAAAATAAATACATCAATTCTTCAAGAAGCTAAAACTGCCAAAGATTATACAATATGAAAAAAATAGTATGATAGACCTGTAACTATTAATTTAACTGGACCTGGTACCTGGATATGTAATTTCCATTTTGGGGGAGGCTATTAGTACGTCCACAAGTTTAAAACCTTGTAAACTTCTTAGATTTTCATTTTGAAGTTCTGAAAGCATACAAGTTCTTAGCTACTGCTTTGCAGCAGAATTACTCCCTGTATGATCTAACTCTGTCTGTGTACATGATTGTTTGGGGGAGGGTCCACACAGAGGTATACAAGGATATAGAGATAACAGGTGGTTATCATGTGTCTTTCTCTTGTGCACCTTTGTAATTTGAGACTGTTATTACTGAACCTAGAACTTATTATTAGCCTGATGGGGCCAGCAAGCTTCAGAGATCATCCCCTTGTCACCTCTATGCTGGAATTAAAGACTAAGACTGTAGGTCTTTGAATGGGTACTTACCAAGGTCTTCCTGTATGTAGAAATAAGCCATTTCTCTAGCATGTCAAAAATCTAAAGAGTGTTATCTGTTTATTGGTTGATTTGAAGAATGATGATTATTTCTCCAATAGACATGTTTCCTTTGTTGATTGTCCTGGTCATGATATTTTGATGGCAACTATGCTGAATGGGGCAGCAGTGATGGATGCAGCTCTTCTGTTGATAGGTAAAGTCAGAATTGGTTAAGTCAGTGTAAAGTCTAAGAACTTTTAAAGCTATCAAGGACCATAAGATGATAAAATGGAAAATTTCCAATGACTTAACAAAAATCCTAATATAGTACATTGTTATGTTTATGGTTATTTTTGAATTTTTGAATGTGATATTTTTCCATTTTGTTAACAGTTAATGTTTTCATTTGTTGCTATGTGTAAAAAAGTGCTGCAAATCAAAATTTATTAATTGGGACTACAAATATAAAGTTTCTTTTGTTTAGGAATTTGGCATCATTGCCGCAAGTCTTTTTCAGACTAAAGAACAGTATGAACAGAAACTTATATTTGTACAGGTTAAGAACCCATTTTGATAGACATTATATGTATGTTAAATATGCTACCAAGAGTTGAAGTTATCTTAAGATATATGTGCATCAGGGTAAGTTTTTATGACTTCTTGGGTCTTGGTTTCACCTCTGCTGTAGTAACAAATATTTTTGTTTTTTTGTTTTTTTATGACAACTTCTGTCTTGAGGCATTATATCTTAGAATTAGTCATGAGTAAAACAATTTAAAGTATTTTTATTAGGAAATTAAGTCTTAATACTTGGTTTCAATTGTTTAAAACTTTTTTTTTTAATCAATTTAGCTGGTAATGAATCTTGTCCTCAACCTCAGACTTCTGAACACCTGGCAGCCATTGAAATTATGAAGCTAAAACATATTTTGATTCTGCAAAATAAAATTGATTTGGTGAAAGAAAGTCAGGCTAAAGAACAGTATGAACAGATACTTGCATTTGTACAGGGTAAGAACCCATAATACTTAAGAATGTTTGAGTCACTTTGGTAGACATTTAATCTAGTATCTTAATGTACCAGATCATCCAAACACAGAATTTATGGTGTCAGTTCACTATCTTTTCATACTTTAGTAAATGTTATTTGTAAACTTGATGCAATGTATTGTTTCTGAATTAGATATACTGTACCTTCATTTAGTCAAGATATTCTAGAATCATCAGTTTTAAAAGATTTTTTAGTTTGATTGTAATTTTGGGAAGGGGTGGTTACATGTTCCACATTGTGCATGTGAAGCAAGCTGATTGTCTTTCCCACCATGGGGTTGCTCAAAGTTTGAATGCATATCATCAGGTTTGGCAGCAAGTGTGGTTACCCACTGAGCCTATTAACTGCATACAAGCTAAACTTTTTATATATATACATGGAGATATATGTGTGTGTATACACAAGAGTACAGTGAATGAAAGTATTGTTAGTATTTTTCTTTCATGTCTTTTTGCAGTTTCCATTCTTTTTTATTAAATAGTTACCAAAGTAGTACCTGACAATGTTTTTTTCCCCCTTTATAGAGCATAATAACAGGGATTACATTTGGGAGAGAAAAATGTCACATTTTTATATATGAAATATGATTTCTTTTTTTGTTATTTATTAGGAAGTTGGCTACAAACCCTTTTACCTGGTAAATAAAAGAATAAATTACGGTCCTTAACTCTCACTATGTTTACTACAGGCCATTTCTCAGCTAACTTAACATTTAATAAGTAAATACTGCCAATAGTCTTTGATAAGTAATGCTTGTAATTTTTATCTTGACATTTACTAAATGGACAAATTGTGATTTTTGAAAGCTTTTACATTTNTGTATATTGTGGTTTTTGTTTTTAGGAATTTTTAAAGGATAATTTTGTATTTATGAATGTTTGTGTGTGTGTGTGTATATACACACCATACATATACCTGGTGCCAGAAGAGGTTGAATCCCTCTGGAATTTGAGTTAGTCTGTTATGGGCTGCCATGAAAATTGTGGGAAGCAAATTCTGGTCCTTTGCAAGAGCAGTAAAATTTTGTTTTTTTCTGTGTAGCCCCGGCTGTCCTAGAACCCAAAGAGACCTGTCTGCTTCTGCCTCTCAGTTGTTGGTATTAAAGGCTTGTGCCACCAATACTACCACTAGGCAAGCACTGAGGACTTTTCACCAGTCTGGTCTCATGTATTGTCTTTTAAATGTTGCAGTCTATGTTTTGATAAGTTTGTTACAGGTAGTTGTATAAATTGAGTTGTCATTTTAAACAACTGTTCATGTTCATTTTATTTTATTATTTTTAGAATTAAAAAAAATTATTTTTGTAAATGGGAGAGATAATAGTTTAGTAATCTTCCTTTTGGTACATTTTACATTAAAAGGCCATTGCTGATCTCAAGCATGTCATTTATTTGTTTCTTTGTTTTAGGTGGGCCAAGAGATAGAAGTGAGACCTGGTATTGTTTCTAAAGATGGAGAAGGGAAGCTTATGTGTAAACCAATCTTTTCCAAGATTGTATCACTTTTTGCAGAACACAATGATCTTCAGTATGCTGCTCCAGGTGGTCTTATTGGTAAGAATTTTACTCTCACTGATTAATATTTATTTTCTTGGCTTTTTGGTTACTCTCATGGAAGATGGCAATGTATTCAAAAGGCTTTTTGTCCATATAATTAGATAATCTTATTCAGTATGAAAAAGCGTGACAAGCAAATGAATAGTTGGTTAAGATTTTGGTTTTATAATATATGATGTATGAAGTATAAGTATATTTATAAAGCAAAAGGCATTCTGATTAAGTATGGGTTGACTTTTCTAATTTCCGGGTATGTGTATGTAATTTATGTTTGTGATATGAATAAAAGTTCTATGGCATGAATATAAAAATCAGAAGATAGCCTTTGATGTTGATCTTTAACTTTCATGTTGTTTGAGACTGACTTTCATTTTGAAATAGCAGTACTGTAATGACAGAGGTGTACTACTGTCCCCAGCATGACATGTGTTCTGGAGTTCTCAAGTTTGCATAACATAACCTCTGGCCTCATAAGTATAATTTTTTAGCAATAACAAATGTAATGGCTTAACAATTAAAATGTATTGCTATACTTTTAGTTTTTTGAATTGGCTTATCACCTATAGTTAGGGTTTTAAAAAATGTATAGCTAGATAAGAGTATTTCTTTGCATGTATTTATGTGTGCTACATGTCTGCTTGATAGCTTCAGAGGCCAGTAGAGGGCTTTGGTTTACTATCTTTTCCCTTTAAAGTAGTGCCTTTCTTTAAATTTAATAAAAAAAAATTATAGACAACAGAAAGATGCTTTATCTTTGTTGTATGTTTTAAGCTATTCAGCTTATATTTATTTTGGTTTTCAATGTTATTGTTATTGAAAAGAATGTAGGTTGCAATTTTTTGGTTTTGTTTTATGTTTAAATTTATTATAGCTTCATTTGTGTTTCTTCTGTGATGTCTTTTCTATGTTTACTCCACTTCAGCCCTAACTATTGCTTTCCATGTTCTGTTCAAGGGTTGGTCTGTTGGATAAAATTTTTTAAATGGATTGTGGAAAGTTTTTCCCCCCCTTCAACTAGTTTTGCTGGATATATATTACTTTTTGTGGCTGTCCTAGTCTTTTAGAACTTGGAGTGCATTGCTCCAGGTTTTCAAAGTTTCCTTTAAGAAATCAGCTGATATTCTGATAGGTTTTCCTTGATTATGACTTTAATTCTCTTGCAGCTATCAATACACTTTCTTTGTATATGTATTTTTAGTGTTTTAACTGATTTGCCAGAGAGTTTTCTTTTAAGTCTTCTCTATTTAGTGCTCTTTGTGTTGCTTATATTTGTATGAATGTGGCTTTACATGGTTTGGCAAAATTATCATTTGTGGTCTCCTTGAATATATGGTTTATGCTGCTGACCTGGATTTGTGTATATAGGCAATATAGAAAAAACACAAATAGATTCTTTCACATCTATTCTTTATTACCAAGGTTTGTTATTTTTGCATTTCCTACATGTTCTTGTGTTTTAATTTTTCTTGCCATATTCTTTGCTTATTTTGTTTAGTTTCTCTAGATTTTTGTATCAGGTCTAGGCATGGAGGGAGGGTGTGAGGTTGTGTGTGTGCGTGTGCCAAAGGGAATGAAGTTTTCCTAGTGTCAGGAAGGCTCATAAGGCTAGGCTGTTATACACGGTGTAGGATGGGACCAATCCTAGGGAGATAGGAGTAGTGGAAATTGGTTAGATTGGAAAAATTAGGAGAGGGTGCAACTTGGGCTATACAGGGTGGTTTAGGATGAGACCAATCCTAGGGGAGTAGGAGTAGTGGAGATTGGTTAGATTGGAAATAGAAGGAGAGGGTGCAGTTTGGGCTATAAACACTGGAAGAAGCTACAAGAAGATTATGATATAGCAAATTCACAGGGTGTGGGTTCTAAACAGGGCCTAGAGGTTGTATATATGACATCGGCAACAAGAATATAGTAGGAAGGGTAAGAGAGTACAGTTAGCCTGTCTGCCCATATGTTGTGGCTGTGGGGGGGGGGGTCTCTGGTAGGAAGCTGGATTTGAGACTACTTTGAGTCCCACAGGAAAGGAGATGAGTTAGTTGATGAGGGTGCCTGCTGAAGTTTATGGTGACAGAACTAGGGGAACTCAAAAGAGTGGGGGTAGTCTACCTGGGTCAGTACCTCATGTGATAACTTTGGATTTACTGATAGAAAGTGAGTTTGGAATCTACAGGGGTACTAAAGGAGTCAGTTTTAGAGATCTTTGGAGATATTTATTTAGTTTATTTAGGTAAATAAAAAATGTGTCTACTATGTATGATGTATGCTATTCTGTGTAGATTTAATGCTTCAGTTTTTCATGAATTTTAAGCAAATAAAATACAAAGCTGTATACACCTACATTTTTATTAGGAGTTGGAACAAAAATTGACCCAACATTATGCCGAGCAGATAGAATGGTTGGGCAGGTCCTTGGTGCTGTTGGAGCATTACCTGAGATATTCACAGAATTAGAAATTTCCTACTTCCTACTAAGACGACTCCTAGGTGTACGTACAGAAGGAGACAAAAAAGCAGCAAAAGTAAGTTCGTTTTTATAGTAACTGTTTCAAAGCTATGAGATAGTTTATTTAGTGTTTTAGTCTCTTTTAGTTAAAATGGAATTGTAAGAGAAGTAAATAAATTGGAACTTTCTATAAGGTAATTATCCAACAGAAA
>BDUI01001897.1:25111-47298 GCA_002335545.1 Apodemus speciosus
GCTGTATGCATAACCAAACATTTACTAATGCCATTTTCTTTTAGCCATGTACTCCAGCTGAGCTAAAAGCACGCATTTCGTTCTTCAGAAATGAATTCCATAGTTTGTTGGCAATAGTTGCTGTGTTCAGCAACATCGTATTACAGCAATAATCTGGACTGTAGCGAGCTGGCTCATTCATTAAGTGGGAGTRCATGTTTATCAGCAGTAGGAGTTGATATCCACGGTTATGCTTCCTTTCCCTCCTTCCCTCTTATGGTCATATGCAACATGTTTAACTCACACTTCTTGCAGGATGCAGTGCGGGCAGGAATGAACTCAGGGACAGCTGTGTCAAGAGGATTGTATCAACCAGCAACAATCTTCATGGGCCGCCAAATGTCAGCCATCTCAAGCATTGAAGATTTCAATACAGAGCAGAAATCTAACCAACCCACAAAGAACTTTTCAATCTCTGGCCCACATTCACACCAACAGACAGCCCAGAGCAGCTGTGTGACAGACAGCCATCTAGTGCAGACTAATGGTGACACACAGTGCTTAAATAAGTCTGACAAAATACATGGAAAGACATCTCTTCAGACTGGTGAGAAAATGCCAGTCACAAGCTGCGTATTGTCTGAGAAAGAACAAACTCATTGCTTGGAGATAGGAAGCAGAACACATCACAGCAAGAGTAATTTATCTGAAGGCAGAAAGTCTGCTGAACTCCATTCCTCGTTACAGGAAAGATTAAGTCCAGAGAACAGCATCACTGATTTAAAGTGTGACAGTTCCAGCCCATCAGAGGGCTCAGACAGAGAAATACTGACACAAGAACATATTGAAGTTGGGGAAGAAAGAGCCAGCCTGCTGGACCCCGCGATAGCWGTTTCAGAACACTGTACATCTGCAGAGAAGTGGGCTGGAGAGAAGCATTCTGCCTGGGAAGCTTTCTTAGGTGAGATGACAAACCGAGTTTGTTTGCTGATTTTTCTTAAAGCCTAGCTGTTCTCATGGCTATCTATAAATTTTATCTCTTTGAATAAAGAAGTGACTTCATCAATGAGTTTCATCCTAATGACTTCTTATATGTGTTTATAGAAATGTTTCAAAAGATGAATTCACTAATTTTTAAAATCATGTTTAAAAAGCATTTAAAGTATTTTTGAGGGTTAAGAGTGTTCAGCTCAGAGGTAGATATGTATTTATTAGGAGGCCTTGGGTTCGTTTGATCTTCAGCACCATTAAATTTATACACTTTTTTTAAAGAAAAATTTCTTTAAAGATTTAAATACTGTTAATTGTAGATTGTTTCTACATTTTTTAATCCATTTGTACATGTGTGTGTATGTGGAGGGAAACCAGAGGACAAGCCCSGGTGTCAACTTTAGAAAGAAAGGCTACCTAGTTCCCYCGAGACTGGGATTCTTATTGACCTGGAGTTCACCAATTAGTCTATACTGAATGGCCAGTGAACCACAGAATCTTCTGTCTCCACCTCACCAGTGCTGGGATTGCAAGCATACTGCATCTTTATGTGCATAAAGGGCATTGAACGCATGGCTGCATGCTTCTGAGGCAAGCGCTTTGTTGACTGAGCTATCTCCCAGTCCTGTGCTTCTGCATGTTTTTTGCTTTGAGAGTTTTTTGTTTTGTGTTGTTTGTTTCTTTTTTTCTTCTTCTTCTTCTTCTCCAGAGTCTCATTGTGTAGCCCTGGGAGACCTTAAACTCTCTATGTAGATCATGTTGATCTTTAACTCAAGAGATCCTCCTAACTCTGCTGAGATCAACGGTGGGCATCACCACACCGGACAGGTTTCTATGTTTTTAAAGGGATGAAATTCTGTTCTGTGTTCCTTGGACTCTCAGAACTTTGTGACCAGCAATGCCCACATTTCTCCTCTTGCAGATGATCTTGACCACGGAGACCCAAAGTCACAGAAGACCTTCCTAAAAGTTCAGGAAGAGCAGGAGGAGGAAAGCTCATGCAGCAGCAGTGACCTCACAGTTTCTATAAGTGAAGATGATCTGATTTTAGAGAGTCTAGAGGCACTGTCAAATCTAGGAGCCAAGATGGCAGGTAAAGATGGAATGCAGGCCTCTCGAGCAGTCCACACTGAACAGAAACAAGATTCGCTCGTCACTGAATATGTTGTGCAGACTCAGAGCTTTCCTGATTCGAAAAGGGAACCCTCCCCAGATTCACCAAGACAGTAAGCCATTCTTTTTTCATAATCATTCTGTTTTCTCTCATATATGTCTTTTAGAGTCCATTCCACTTGGAAAATATTATTGAATACCCAGCAAAGATTTTTTAGGTTGCCTAATCTTATAAGTAGGCTTTTGGTTAAACTCTCATTTGCTTTCTTTCCTTCTTTCTTCCTTTCCCTTTTTATAAATTTTAAGGTAGCTTTTAAAAGTCTGAGTGTCATTGAACTGTGGTGATTGGCAGTTTATGATTATACCCAGGCAATCCTGGTAAATGTTAAATCATTTGACCTAACTAACCCTTACCCTTATTTTTTTTCCAGCCTGCTACCATTATTCTTTTTTAAAAAATGATGTTGACATTTTGTTCCCAACAAAAGAAAAAAGTAACTGAACTTACCATTACTAGGAAATTCAACTTTGGGAACTCAAAACTTTGTATCTAAATATACATTTAATCTTTGTATTGCTTTCCATGATATCTTTTTTCCCCATGCCATTATGAGGTAATACTTGACTGAAGATATGGCTCAGTGGTTAAGAGCACTGACTACTCTTCCAGAGGAGACCCAGTTTCAATTCCCAGCACCCACATGGCAGCTCACAACTGTCTGTAACTCCAGTATCTGACACCCTCACACATACATCAGGCAAAATACCAATGCACATAAAATAAAAACAAATTATCAAAAAAATGAGATAATACTTATCCTTGCTTCTCTAAGTCAGACTTCCTTTTCTGGGTGTAAATATGAAAATCCCTGGTGTTCAATTAGAGCTTCATTTTGGTACATTTTGAGCACTTAACAATGYCCAACTCATAAAAGGTAAGGTATGTGTTTTTATAGTTAATGGGAAATTTTAGACCAAATAGAAGTTTTTCTGTATTTTCTGAGTAGAAAACTTACTAAATATTGAAGACAAATTCTGTGATTGAAACAAACCAACCAATCAAATCTCTTTTAGGAGGAGAAAGAGCCTGAATAAATAGCTTAAGATAGGCCTTCCCTTTTATAAGTGAATAAAACCAGGAATGCAGCAATGTCACATAGANTGATTACTTTCAGGAAGGACCTGGGGTATGCTGCTTTCTCACTGGACGTATGCAGGGCTCATTTCTGAACCCCAGACTGGTTCAGTGTAAGCTCTCAGTCCTTCAGTGGGAGGGACCTCCATGCTCTCAGCTCAGCTCTGGGGGTGGGGAGTAGGCTGAAAAACAGTTCCAGATTTGACGTTAGAGGATGCAGCCTTCAATCTTAGGTCTGACAGTTCAACGTGCAAACTTAGGTACACTGTTTCCTTTTGGCTAGTTTTCTGTATTAAAATGGGAATTCTCAGGAGAACATGTACTGCTCTGGCAGAGGATAACAGTTCAGTTCCTAACACTCACGTGAGCTGCTTTACAACTTCCTATAACTCACTGTAATTCCAGCTCCAGGGAATCCAAAACCTCTCCAATCCTCAGGCATCTGCATTTACAGCCCTGTACCCCACCCTACCCCCGAAACAACACACACATAACTAAAATAATAAAAATAAATCTTTAATCAAGTGGCAATACAAATAAGTTGCATTCTAAATCTAACTACATGTGTAGAGCAAAACTGTTAAAAGAAAATTTAAGTTTAAATAGCATCTGATGAGCATGCTCTTGAAAGCCAAGGTCTGCTGCTAACTCACCTCCAACTACATGCTCACTGTCAGTCTTGCTGTGCTGCATGAATGTGATGTTCAAAGATATGTGTTGTCTGGGTCAAGGTCCCTAAACACAGCTCACTCTCTTTCTTCCTGTAGTTTCAAATGAAGAAGCCACTCAGGTGATATGATTAATCAATTTTGTTTAGAGTCAAGTATGATATTAACCCCACTAGCCAACTCTCATGACACAGGCTCAGGGCATGTATACACCATAGCAGGCAGAAGTACCAATGTCACTGTTTAGGATTCACATGTGTGAGAAATGATAATTTATTGGACAGTGCTTTACATTTTTATTCCACTTTAATTCATCTCTTTAGCTCTTTGCTTCTTGACTGCAGGCAATGTGACCAGCAACTTCAAGCTCCTGCTGCAGTGACTTCCCCACTCGATGTTACTAACCTTAAACTGTGAGCCACAACAAACCCTTTCTTCCTTACACTGCTATTATCAGGGTATTTGGTTACAGCAACAAGAAAAGTAACCAAGGCAGATTCTGAGAGAAACCTAAGCATCCCAATCTGCAGCTGACTGACACAACGACAGAAAGCCACCTCAAGACAAGTCAACATGCAAAGTAAACCAGGGCATATTATACAAGGCAGGTCACAAACCACATCCTAATAGTACTTCATTTGCTTACATATACATACACTGCCCCCTCAGCTTTTGATCCTTGGCGGGAGATTGGGTGGCTGTGAGACAGACATAGCATGAAGACTTTCATTGTGCAAGGACTGAGCTATGTACTACTTAATTTAAGGAGTAAGTTTAGATCAGCACGACAGCAGTGTAAGAAGAGATGGACGAAGTCCTTAGTGGCAATCTCAACAATAACTATCTGCAGGTGATGTCAGCACTATAAGGGACTTTCCTCGAGCTATTTATCTGCTGCAACTAGTCATTGTATAGATGTTCCCAGGGCACCAAAATTAAACAATTTGTATAAAGTACACAGCAAAAGAAACAGAATTAGATATCATATACTCCAGTATCTACTCTGACTTTTCTTTTATCTGCTCATTTGGGGAAAAGAGAAGCAAGTAAGTGTGGATGCATTCTGAGATATCTAAGTTTACTTAAAAGTTTTAAGAGTACAAAACAATACCTTGGGACAACTATACGATCTTTGGCCTACTCTATGGATAAGCTCTGCATATCCCAATAATTGAACATGAATAGAACATTCCCCATATTTAAATCATTTGAATTCACGGAGAACAAATAATGCCTCAACTTAATTATTAAACAAATGCCTTACAAAAGAGGACTTGCCAAATATAAACGTCAGCTGATAATTATTTTACTAAGAGTTGGGGATCTAAAAAGTTACAATGGGGCCTGGTAGAACAGGACTATAATCTGTTACTCAGTGCTAGAAACACCCTATATTGAGCTCAAGATGCATGGGACCTCTGATGATAAGAAAGAGAAACCTGTCAGGGGTATCATGTCTCAGATCACAAGACTATGACTTCTTGGCCCCAGTATGAGCACTGAGTCCCTAAGTCCTGCTTCTATGGTGCAAGCACCTCATAATGTCATTTCTGCCACTATTCTTAGTACTTATCAGTCTCCTTATCTAGTTGCTGTTCCATATTTCTCTTTTCTTGATTAAACCAGTATTTGGTTACATTGCAAGACCTAGTAGAAGCCTAATTGATATTCAGAAACTAGTTACCAATATTATTAAAGTGAAGGCTATTGATGAATTCAAGGGAAAAGTATGTTACAGGCACTGATTCAGTTTGGAAATGAAAGTAACCTAGAATCATAGGCAGAGATTAATTAGCCTTAGTATCAATTCCGTAAAATAAACGTGGACATTATTATTATAAAACCGAGGATGGAATAAAATACAGATATTTCCTAGAAAGTTAGCAATAGGTTCCTTTGGTTCAGGGAAGATGATGGAAGCCCCTTAGGAATGCTCCATATAGGTTAGGATGAGGATGTTTTGTAGAGAGACTGATGAGGCCCAAAAATTATAAAGACTGCAGAGTGAGCAGTATGAACTCATGTTTACTTTTTTATTAAACCACACTGTCTCACACATGTCTGAAAGATACTGATTTTGTGACCATAATACTGCTCCCAGGATTCATTGGAGACATGTCAGAAAATATAAAATAAAATGCTTCCTGTAAACCTTTTATGTTTGAGATTGTATAGTTCCCTTTTCTGTTCTAAATCTGTATTACTCTGTGTCACAAGAAAATGTTGGCATAGGAAAATAGAGAATCATGTACCCACTTTCCTATAAACTTTGTAATTCAACTTCCTTGAATGATTTTAATAAAAGATTGGAGCTGAGTCAAGTCTAGAGAACATCTGACTCGCAAGGTCAGAAAGCTCTCATGGTATGAACAAGCTTGTTAGTTTCCTCAACTGGGTTTACTCAATTTTTCTATTAGATATTTTCTTTACATTTCAAATGTTATCCCCTTTCTGTTTTCCCCTCTGAAAACACCCTATCCCATCTCCCCTTCGCCCTGCTCCCCAACTCACTAACTCCTGCTTCCCTGCCCTGGTAGTCCCCTACACTGGGGCATCAAGCCTTCTCAGGACCAAGGGCCTCTCCTCCCATTGATGCCCGACAAGGCCACACTCTGCTACATATGCAGCTGGAGCTGTGGGTCCCTCCATGTGTACTCTTTGGTTGGTGGTTTAGTCCCTGGGAGCTCTGGGGGTACTGGTTGGTTCATGTTGTTTCCTTCCTTAATGTCAAAATAGGAAGGAAATTTCCTCTTATGACATGCAAACCCCTTCAGCTCCTTGGGTCCTTTCTCTAGTTCCTCCATTGGGGTCCTTGTGCTCACTCTGATGGTTGGCTTCCAGCATCTGTCTTGGTATTTGTCAGGTGCTGGCAGAGCCTCTCAGGAGACAGCTGCATCAAGCTCATGTCTGCAAGTACTTCTTGGCATCTACAATAGTGTCTAGGTTTGGTGGATGTAAGTGAAATGGATTCCCGAAAGACAGCAGGTCTCCCAGGAGTGATCATGTATTTTCTTGTTCACCTACCAGATATTCCTAGTTCTTGAAGACCCCCCAAGTCATGTTGAGGTCGAACCCCAGCAACTCAGGAGACTGAGGCATGAATAGACCAATTTTAGGTTGACCTGACCTACAAAATGGGTTCAAGGCCAGCTTTGTAAAACTGTGTTTCAAATTAAAANCACACACACACACACACACACACACACACACACACACACACAGAGAGACAGAGAGACAGAGAGACAGAGAGACAGAGCGAGCCTGTCTCCCTAACACCTGACCCCCAGCTTTCAGTTGCACCCACATGCTGATTGTCTTCTGCAGTGAAGTTCCAAGTGGATGTTCTTCTAAGAGCAGATGCAGCGTACAAGCCCTGTGCACAGAAGTGGCTCGTTGCTGTCATTGAGAAATTGGATGCCTTGGAGAGAAGCCTGGAGGATTTTTCTATTATTGTGCTTCTCACATCAAAGAACTTGTAGGTGCTGCATCATACAGAAGTACATCGGAAACTTTGTGACTAGAGATAGAATGTGCCTATTTTGTGTTTGCAGGCTTATTCCTCTGGTAAATTGCTGAGCAGGGTTGTACCTCAGTAGGCTAACTTAGGGGACTGTTAAGGTAATACCACTGGTGGCCCAGAAACTCCCACTGTATAGGACTTGATTTTCTGAGGTAAAAAAGTTGGAAGATGCTGAAGTCAAGAATATTCTTTGTCCCAATCTCCTGCATGAATGACTTTTTCCTATAATCTTAAATCTAAGTGCCTGAGTTTTTCAATATAGTTTTCAAATAGTCACTAGAAAATATGGGCATTTGGTGAATTTTTCAATATTCATGCTGATAACCTCCCCTCCTCAAAATGAAGAGGTCAGTTAACAGAGGTTAATTACTGTCTGTTCTGTTAAATTTGAGCCTATTGATTTTTGGTGGTGAAAGCATTCTCTAGAAATTATGCTTAAGGGGGTTTACTTTTTATTACATTTATTTATTTAGTATGCATATGGTAGTGGCTTGCACATGCTATGGCACAAATATAGGTCAAAGGATAACTTGTAGGAATCAGTTCTTTCCTTCCACCATGTGTGTTGCAGGGAATATTTAAAAAAGTTGAACTGGCACATTCCTGTGCTTGTGCCTCTGGCCCGGAGGCCTGGCTGCCATGCACTGGCAAGCAGTGACCGACCTGTTTTTATCTCATGGTGATTCTGACTCTAAACTCCACAATCTCTCCACCCAGCCTGCCAAGTTCCCACTGTCGAGTCACTACCACACCAACCCTGTGCTTCAAATCCCCCACAGCCTTTGTAGAGCACCTCAGGCAAACCCACGCTTGGCCACTGTACCTTTCTCTCTTGAACCCAGACAAGCCTCTGCATAAAGGGAAATGAAACACAAACTTAGTTCAGAAACAATGGAAACTCAATCTCTGGATGCAACAAGTAAAACCTTATCTTGTAAGCCATATTAAAATCTGATCCCTCTGGCGGTGCATCCTTGCAGATCTGCCATGATACTAGGAAACTCTAGTAGCTACATCTTACTCCTCTGCTGTCCTGGTTCCAAAGAGAACTAACTCTCTCCTGCTTCCACTCTCCTTCCATCCAACCTGGAAGTCCCACCTACTAGCCCAGTGATTRGCTCCTTTATTCATTAGAAGAACAGCTCCAGGCCCATCCACAACACATATGGGTCCTGGGGGTGAACGCAGGTCATCAGGTTTGGCTGCAAACACCTTTACCCACTGAACCTGGTGTGCTGATTTTTATGCTTTTAATTTAAAAAGAATAGTTTTATTAAGATATAGTTCATATGCTCTTCAAGTCTCTGTTTATAGTATACAGTTCAATGGATTTGAGTATATTATACCATTAATTTTAAGTCCTATAATAAATATATAACATGAAATTTGCCATTGTAAAATACACAGTTCAATGACGCTAATTACATTCATGGTGGGTGGTTAAAATTAGTACTCTAAATAATTCCTGTAAGTGCAGTCATTCTTGTYCCTTTCTGTCTACCTGATTCCAGTTAGCAGATGGTTTTAAGGTTCATCCTTGTTATGTCATGTATCAAAATCTCATTTCTTTTTATGGTTGAATACTATTTCTGTATATGGACATGCCACAGATAATTTGTATATTTAACTCTTAATGATGCTTGGGTTGGTAATCAAATATTTTGAGAGTCTGGAGAGATGGCTCGGGAGTTAAGAGCATTAGGAGTTAATGTTCTTGTAGAGAACCTGAGTTCAGTTTCTAGCCCGTTTTAGGCAGCTCACCACCTCCTGTAACTCCAGCTCCAGGGTATCCAGGGTATTCTTTGTAGGCCAGAAGAAACCTACACAACAGGCCCGCATAGAGATATAGGTACAAAAATAAAATAAAATCTTGCTGGGTATGGTGGTGCACACCTTTAATCCAATACTTTTGAGATAGAGACAAGTAGATCTCTTTGAGTTAGAGGCTGTCCTGGTCTATGTAGTGGGTTGCAGGCCAGTAGGAGCTACATAGTGAMACCCTGTCTCATTATAAATAATAAAAAAATAAATAAAATCTCTCTTTTTTAAGCCAAGTGTTTGGGTAGGTTTCTAGACCCAGTCCCATAGATGCTTTCAGATACTGAAAACTGGTTCATGAAGTTTCTCCAGCATAAGTCTAATGAAATAACTCTGCTTCCAAGAAAACATGCCAAGGGCTGGACAGAGAGCTCAGCATTTAAAGGTGCTTGCTCTACAAGCCTGATGATCAAAGTTCAACCCTTGAAACCCACTTAAAGTTGGAAGGAAAGAATCAACTCCACAAAGTTTTCCTCTGACATATACATGCAACTGTGTCATGCCACCTTTCACACCACACATGCATGCAAGTGTGCATAAACAGACACACACATACATATGAATAGTAAATAAATTTTAAAAAACAAAATACGTACTTGAAACAGTAAAGTAATTGTTACTAAAAAGGGTGATTTTGAATCTCCTTATTTTAAAGAATAAATAAATTGAAGTACAAGTTGGTATATAGCCCCATAGTTTGAAGCATTACCTTTGTTATATTCCATGTGACAGGTCCATGGTCACTTGGGGGTCACAGAAGTGACTTGGTCTCATGTCTCTCATCATTTGGAAGGTCAGTTTGGTCTGTCACTAGTGGTGGCATGACCCCAAGACAGCACGAAGGAAAACTCTATTTCCCCAGTGCTTGGCTTTGGCTTTCTTTTGTGCTTTTGGCTAGAGTCTGGCTTCCTCATGTTAGGAAGGGCTCTGCTACAGAGCTACACTCAGCCCTGCACTGGCACTATGCAGGTGTCTTCTTGCATCATGTTTGCTGACATTATATTGGATAAAGAGTCACATGACCCAGTCCATCTCTTAGGCTCTCAAAGTTGCATTGCAAAGGCATGTGCACATGATTTTTTGGGAAGTGTATGATTTTCTTTTTCAGTTTGTTCTAGTACTTCAGAGCAAACTCAGTTGAAGAAAAGCTCAACGAGGATCCAGAGAGTCAGGAAAGCTTTCGTAGGAGGCTCAGTGAAGCTTCTTGAAGTCTGAATAGGCTTTAAATTAGAAGGGAAAAAGGGCAGGTGTACAGACACAAAGGACACTGACGGTATGGGCTCAGACCCCTCCCTTATCCCCTGTGAGGACTCACTGAGGAGGGATCCTGGAAGTTAAGGGCACCAGCATCTACTAGGGCAAGTGCAGATGGACCTTGAATAATGAATCTGGAGTTCAATTTCTGTATCATGTGGAACGGTTGAAGATTATTTTAAGAGGGCAGCGTGGGGAGTGGCCTGCTTTACAAGGGTTAGATAGCATTGACTTCCTCAGGACTAATTCTCTMCATTGTAGGCAGAATTCTGAGATGGCTCCAGGTTTCCTGCCCCTGGCTGCACATCYCCTGCATARTCCCCCAGCCTGAAATGTCAGAGAGTTTGGTGGATTTCATTCCTGACTGTTCTGTATATGACAGATAAAGGGTTCTGCAGATTTCCTGAAGGTCCTGAATCAATTGACTTTGGGCTAATCATGATTATTCAGGTGGGCCTGACCTAATGAGATGAAACTTTTTAAAAGAGATTGGATTTTGAACAGGTGAGATAGACTCAGAGAAACATAATGCTATCTTGTACCAGGGAATAGTTTTTATGCCTTCCAGGCACAGAACATTTCAGGTCTTCAGAGGTAAGAAAAGGAATTCATGAATTTGGACCTTAGGTGAGACTACCACCCCAGTAAACACCTTAATTTCAGGCTGGTGAGACTTGAGCAAAGGGCCTCAGTAACCCAGATCAAGATCCTGATCCATAGAAACTGAGCTAATAAGTTTTCATTAGGTACCAGAGTTGTGGTGATTTGCCACACAGCAGTAGAAGGTGAATGAATATAAGAATTGGAAACGAGATTTGCTTCTCTGCAAGGATTGTGTGAGCAGAAGCATCTGTCCATAATGACAGTGAGAAGGTTGAGTTCTGTGTTTAGGTTTCNAGTCATCTGGTATACTGGGTGGGTGATAAAGCCCTTGCCCAATATTGGTGTGATAGCCTGGATTCATTTCCCAGTACTTGCAGAACAAAGAGGGAAAAAGTTATAAAATGCACAAACCATTATAGAAAATCCTTTATGCCACTGACTAAGAGCAGCACACAGCAATCAAATATATTGTTTTAATAAAATACACAGGATAAAGTTCATTTATCTCATTGGTTTGTACCAGTTTTTACTATCAAAGAGCTTTTGGTTTTTCCAGCTTTCTGAGGATAAGATTTAGAAAAGAGATTGCAGGCCATATTCCTTGGGTGCTACTGCAAAGTCAGACTGCCAGGATGCATGCTGGTATGTCCTGAGTGCACAGGTGGAGGACAGAGGTCAACAAAAACAGTCTTCCTTTCTCTTGTCTTCATTTTTTGAGAGAGGTTCTCTGATTGAAGGGGTTCATAGATTTAGCTAAGCTAGTGGCTAGTGAGGCCCTGGGATCCACATATCTGCAACTTCCCAGCCTGGGACAACAGGTGCATTCAGCTGGGCCAAGCTTTTCTGTAGTTCAGTAAGTTTTTAATGAGTCCAGAATACACAATCACAGCAATGTAAGCTTTAGCAATATTTCTTGTACAAATGTAGGTATCCTTGTGTTTGGGGCATAAATGTTCAGAATTGAGATATCAATTTGGTAGAGAATTCCTTTGATAAGTATGAAGTGTGCTTCATTGTTCTTTTTGATTAATTTTTGTTGAAAGTCCATTTTATTAGATATTAGAAGGGCTATTCCAGCTTGTGTCTTGGATCTCTTTGCTTGAAAAAAATTTTTCCCAGCAAAAAGACCTTTGAGATAATTGGGTATGTTTATTGCTGATATGTGTTTCTTGTATACAGCAGAATGATGGATCCTGTTTTCACATCCATTTTGTCTGTGTCTTTTTATTGGGCAATTGAGTTGATTCATTTAGACAGATATTAATGATCAGTGGATGATAATTCTTATTCTTTTGATATTAGTGATGGTGTTGATGGTGGTAATAGTGGTGGTGGTGGTGGTGTGTGTGTGTATCCCTTTTTGTTTTTGCTGGTATGGGGTTGCTTATTTCCTGTTTTTTGTTTCCTTTTTTGTTTTTATTTTTTTATTATTATTATTATTATTATTATTATTATTATTATTATTATTATTATTATTATTTGGTTTTTCGAGACAGGGTTTCTCTCTGTAGCCCTGGCTGTTCTGGAACTCACTCTGTGGACCAGGCTGGATTCAAACTCAGAAATCCACCTGCCTCTGCCTCCCAGAGTGCTGGGATTACAGGCGTGCGCCACCACTGCCCGACTTTGTTTCCTTGTTTTTGGATGTAGTTAACCTAGCATTTTCCCCATGAAGCTTTTAATATTTTTACTTTGTTCTGTAGATTTAATGATTTAGTTATTATGTGGGGTGGGGGTATTTTCTGGTCTTATCTACTTCTACAGAGTTCTATAAGCTTCTTGCTTATTTGGTGGCATGTATTCTCTAATTGAAAATATTTTTCAATATTTTCAGAATACATGTTTTCAATATACTTCTTATAGTGTTCTATATGCTTCCTGTATGTTTTTAGGCATCCCTTTTTATAGGTTGGAAAAGTTTTCTTCTCTGATTTTGTTGAAAACATTTTCTGGTCCTTAGAACTGGATCTCTTTGTCTTCCTCTTTTCCTCTTATTTTTATTAGGTCTTTTCATGGCAGCCTAAGTTTCCTGTATATTTTGTGCTAGAAACTTCTTAGGTTTTACATTTTCTTTGATGTATCAGGTTTTTTTGTTATTGTTCTCCACATTCTCACCAACACCTGCTATCTCCTGGTTACATCTTGAAAAAGAGTGTATTCTCTAGTAAGGAGCCCTTTTTGAGAGTCCTGGGTTCTGACATTTACATATTAAAAGATGCAGCAAGCCAAGCAAGAATAATTAGCATAACCATACCGCACAAAGGAATGTGAAATCAGCCAGGTAAAGCGTATCCCGTGAAACAAGCTTAGAAACTCAAATATAGACAATAACATTCTTAGTCTAAATGAGTCTTTATGAGTAAGCTCTATCTAACATCTAGCTTTTGTCTGTAAAACTTAAAGTCTCCTATATCTTGTATATATCAGACAAGACAAATCCTGAAAATTTTCCTTAGGTTTCACATAGCCTCATTAATATTTCATGAGCTGAAGTCTGAATTACACCTGGGTAAGCCAAAGATGTTTTTGTGACTCCTAGATGTTTTGTGACTTTCCAGATGGCTGGTGAAGTCTGGTGTTAGACAAAAGGTGGTAGCTCTTGCAAGCCTCCATTGAGGAAGCTCTGAGCTTAGCGATGCGGACTCAAATGCACATATTCTAGTCTGAGCCCGTTGTCTCAGACCAGACTCAAACCTGAGTATTCTGCAAAGACTTATCAAAATAACAAAAAAGAACTCCTGTGTACTCCTATGATTCCTGGAAAATTTCCACTCGCAGTAACAATTTTTCCATGGGATTCCTGCCTCAAACTAAATATGACCGAAGCAAAACATCACGGTTCCAAAGAAGGTTATTGGCCAGTAATAAAACTTCAAAGAGTGAGTTACAAATTATTCTCTTGAATCTACACAGCCTTGGCTACCAGGAATAAAAGAAATTAGAAAGGAAAATAAATTGCCAAATGAAAAATTACGGCTTCTATGTTGTGGGAACTCTGCAAACCCTAAGAGGCATTTTTCTGCCTCAGTTCTGCAGAATATTATNGAGCACATGGTGTCAGTGGATATAGTGGAGGGGAGCCCAGTAGCCAAGATAACCTGGGCTTTCCTTCACCTCTCACCCCCATGGTCAGAGCTGAGTGAGTGAGCACGGTAGGTCGAGACCAGAAGAGTGGTTGTGCACATCTGCACCAGCAGTGCTTCTCCTGTGATGCTTCTCTGGTTTGTCTCTGGGAGGTGTAGCATGTACTGAGCTTCTTTGTCTTTTGTTCTTACAAACACACATATCCACATCACAGTAGTATGCAGACTGAGTAAGAATACTTTCATTGTCTAGAATCCCCTGTGCTCCATCTACACAGCTCTCTTCTCCTTGAACCTGAACTGTTGGCAAGCAATATCCATTCTTAAATACTGAATTTTTAAATTTTTTTTAAGATTATAATTACACTATTCCCTTCTTCCTCCCTTTCCTGCACCTCCCATGTACCCCTCCCCTTGCTCTCTTTCAAATTCATGGTGTGTGTGTGTGTGTGTGTGTGTCTGTGTGTGTGTGTGTGTGTTGCATTCCTAAATATATAAACACAACCTACTCAGTCTATATAATGTTAGTTCTACGTACGTTTTCTCGGATGACCATTTGGTGTTGAATAACCAATTGATCTGGTCTTCCCTGGGGAAGACTGTTTCTCTCACTTTCAATATTCCTTAGTTGCCTGTAGTTCTTGGTTTAGGGATGGGGCTTTGTGGACCTTTCCCTGTCTACTTTGTCTTGTATATTATTGTTCTTGTTCAGGTTATATTTCAACAGCCATGTTGATGCGACTTTGTGGTTATAGCTTCTGATATTCCTAAGAGGCACCGTCGCATAGCAAACTCCCCATTCCCCTAGCCCTTAAGGTCTTCCTGCCCCACTTCTGCAATGCAATGATCCCTGAGCCTTAGGTGAAGTTACTGTGTTGTAGATATATCCATCACACCGGCTACAACTGTGCATTCTGATCGGTGTGGTTTTCAAGCACCRTTCTTACTATCTCTGTAGCTTTGGCTATTCAGTGTATCAGAGGCAAAAGAATATGGCRTGCAGCCTTTCAGACTAGCTGTTTTTGAGCAGCATTCATCTTAGGTTTCTTCTGTCATTCTGTGACTTGCTGGCTTATTTCCTTTCAAACAGTGAATTATATTCTAGTATATGGATATGTCACAATTCATTTGTCCATTTACTTATTACTGGACACCTTAGTGGCTTACAGGTTTTGTCAGTTATAAAGAAAACTACTGTAAAAGTCCATGTATAGTTGTCTTGTTTTGTTTTGTTTTGTTTTTGTAGACAGACACACTTTCAACTTAATTGGGTAATCAAGAGAGCAACTGCTGGGCCCTTGAGCCCAGCTAAGTTTTGGTTTAGCTTTAAAAGAAACTTCCAAATCACTGTACCAGTTTATATTATTACCATCAGTGAATGAGAATTCTGATTGCTCCAGTTTATATCAGCATCTGCATTTGGTTTTCTCGTATTTTGTTTTGTTGGTTCTGTTTTTAATTTTAGTTATTAAGTAGATGTGTAGTATCTCATAAATTTTCAGTTTATTAATGTAAAATGATATTGGGATTCTTTTTATATACTTATTTTGTACCTATGTATCTTTAATGAATCTATATAGATCTCTTGTCCATTTAAAATTTTTTATTTACAAAGCATTCATATGTATAGGTATTCTGCCTACATGTATGTCTCTGTATTACATGCATCCACACAGAAGCTAGAAGAGTGCATTGGATCCCCTGTAACTGGACTTTTGAGCCACCATGTGGCCACTAAGAATTGAACTTGGGTCCGCTTGAAGAGCAGCATCTGCCCTTAACTGAACTATCTCTCCAGCCCTCTTTTTTCCATTTTTAATTCTGAATGTTTGTTTTTCTTATTGTTGAATTTTAATTAAAATTTTTCTCTTTTGAGTATTAGCTTTACATTTAAAGTTCTAGTTCTTTACAGAAGGGGAATATGTCTTCTCTTGGGCTTTGGCATTTGTTTGTTTGTTTGTTGTTATTTGTTTTGTTTGTTATTTTTATTTTCCAGGAGGAGATTGCAGAGACTTGGTAAAATTCATTCTCTGTTTGCTAGCATTCACCAATGAAACAATTGGAAGGTTAAACATTGATCCAGCTTATTCAATGGCTGTGAGCCTATTTAAGTGACACRTTTCTTCTTGTATGTGATAGATTCTGTCCTTTAAGCCATCTGTCCATTTCCTCTAATTATCAAATTGGTAGACATATACATGTTCATATTCTGTTTTTTATTCTCTGTTTGATATTTGTAGCATCAGTAATGAAAACCTGTCATTTATGAATTTTGTGACTTCTGATATTTGTTCCCTATCCTCTGCTAGCTTGATATAAATAACTTGTCTTCTCACCCTACCCCCAAACACCAATTCTTTTGTTGATACTCTTACCTACAACATATGGACTAAGGCCTGTGAGAAGGTCCCAAAGCCTACCTGAGGTCGTAAGGGAGGCACCTTAACCTCAGGGCTGGTGCCTTTAAAGAACACCGGACCTCTCCGCTGCACACGAGGATGCATAGAAGGTGGCCCCTGCAGGCCTTCTCAGGAACTGAATTGGTCACCCTGATCTTGGACTTCCCACCCCCAAAACTATGAAAAAACACAATTGAGTTATACCCACCAGTCTGTAGTATCTCTCATATTTCACCTAAAATCATACTTCTTAATCATAATAATTATTTTATTGTTTTATATTCATCAAGGCATGTGAGGTTCTTGGGATGTTCGTGGCATATGCTCTGTGTGAGTTTGAGTTTAGATCATGGTGGCACTGGATGTAGTGGTCCACACATTTCAGCTATCTGTCACTCATGCTGCTGTTCAATTTGCCCACCTCATGTCTGACTGCACACTGGCTCAGTCAGCTACTGATAGAGGTGGGTTCAAGTCTTAAACTGTAATTGTGGTTTTATCTCTTTAAGATTCTGCCAGTTTTAGTCTATGCATTCTGATTTCATTAAGCATGTACACATTCCTATATGTTGAATTCTTGGCATTCTATGACTTTTCCAGATTCTGTTTTGAAATATGCTAGTTATTTTAGACTTCTTAGTCATTGTTGCTTTAGGTATTTTCTCTGTTTCTCTATTTATTTGCTCTCCTCCTGCTATCTCCACAGTGGGCATGCATATNATTGCCAAATGAAAAATTACGGCTTCTATGTTGTGGGAACTCTGCAAACCCTAAGAGGCATTTTTCTGCCTCAGTTCTGCAGAATATTATCTTACAGAAACTATTAGGGCTACTGCAGCAAGTGCAGCCAGTCATAGGAAGGGAATAAACAATGGCTTTATCTGTGCTAACTGATTTCAAGGCCCATGACTCAAAACCTTGATGATCAGACACCATTTTGGATATCTGGTCTGTAACTCAAGATGATAAGGGAGCAAAGAAGTTGACAAGCTGCCTATAGTCAATTAGGTCACAACAGGCAATCAATTATATTCAATTATGACTTGTGTATCTTAGTTTAGATAATATGCAATGTTTTGTCTTAAACAGTAAAGAATATAAAAACACACAGACACATCTGGAATAACAGGATAGGAGTTGATTCCTGGGTCCTAGGACATGAATATGTTTGATTCTGCCAGCAAGATGGAGAACTTACCCTTGAGATGACTGGACTCAGACAACTATTTCCTTTCACCCAAAGACATAGGGCACTTACAGAGACTGTGCTGTTTAGCTACTTTCTATGAAATTAGACATTCCCTTTCAAGGAGGAAATAGACTCAAAAGATGTGGGAAGTTAATGAAAGTTTAAAAAAAAGTTACAAGATTTGGGTTGCTGAGATAGTTTAGCAGGTAAATGTAACATTTACCCTGAACATTCATGGTAGTAGAGAACAGATTCTCAACATTGTTCTCTGACCTCCATTCTGGCACTAGGGAACAGGAGTAGTACATAGTGAATATGTACACTAAATACTGAATAGTACACCCAATAAACACAATTGTAACTTTTTTTAGTTGGAAAGTTCACAGGTCCCTTCCCTGAGGTCATATAAACAGTAAACAATTACTACAGGGGCTATTCTCTATGGTCAAGGTAGGCAGCAAGATACAGGGATGAAGCTTTTGTGAGTTGCCACCCACACTGTAGTGGTGCTTTTAGTAATATATGTCCCTCTGAGTCACCCTTACTTATTAGGATATCTTGAAGGTACCCAAATAAACTCATTAGTTCATGAAGGTAGACTTGGATGTAATCATTTGACTGGTCAATTATGTAACACCTGGAATGATTACATGCTAGTCACCATACCTGTATCTAGAACTGCTAGCAAATATGGCCCTGGTAGGCCTTGCTTTTCTTCTCATTTCTTCTACCTGGCTAAAAACTGTTAGATTGCATTCCTAAAGCTAGCCAACTTGACACAAACTAGGAAAGGAGCCTCAATTGAGAAAATGCCTTCTTGAACTAAAGCTACAAACAAGTCTGTAGATTGGTTTGGGAGAACATAGTCCATTATGGGTGGTACCACTCTTGGGGTAGTGATTTTAGGTGCTGTAAGAAAGCAGGCTGAGCAAGCCATGAAGAGCATGACCTGCCTCCAGCTTCCTGACCAGTTTGAATTCCTGCTTTGACAACTTTCAGTGATGAGCAGTGAGATAGAAGTTTGTCAGTTAAAACTTTTCTTGCCAGAGTTTCTTATCATCATGGTATTTTATTACAATACAACAAACCCTAACAAAGACAGGTGACAGTATTCAGTTTTGCTTTTTTTTTTTTTTTTCAAATTCTTCAGTTCTCTCACAAAGGTGTATGTTTGAACTTTCTCCATTTTTAAGTACGAAGAACAAGATATAAAAATTCCCTTTATTGCTGTTTTTATATGTCCCAGAAGTTTTCATATGTTGTACTTTTGTTTTGCTTCAGGATATTAAAAAAAACTTTGTTTCTTTTTTGACCTTGTTATCATTAGGTGGTGAAACATAATCCTTATCAGTTTAGATACTTATTAGAGATTTTTCTGCTGTTTTCTTTGACTTTGTGTAATTACACTCAGACGAGATATATGGACTTATTTAAGATTTTTTTTTCTGTCCCATGGTGTTTCCTTTTTGATAAACACGTCTATAGATTCCAGAATGAATAAATGATTTGGTGCTTGATTACAACATTATATACAGAGATATTCTGTCATTTTGATATCAGATGCCATTGTTTGTTTTTTTTCTATTTATATATACTTACTCATTTTACATCCAGATCTATGTTCTCTCTCTTCTGGTCCCCCTTCACAGAGTCTCTCCCTCATCTCTCATCCCCTTCTCCTCTGAAAGGATAATGCCCATACCCCTGACTCTGTTGCATCAAGTCTCTGGAGGGTTAGGTGAATCCTTTCTCAGTGAGACCAGGGAAGGTGGCACTATTGGGAAACAAATTCCATAGTCAGGCTACAGGTTTAGGGACAGCCCTCACTCCAGTTGTTATAGTATCCCCAAGAAGACTGAGCTGCACATCTGCTGCGTAAATCTAGGTGTGTCAGTCCAGCTCAATATGCTCTTTGGTTGGTTGCTCAGTCTCTGTAACCCCACAAAGGTCCAGGTTGGTTGATTCTGCTGATCTTCCTGTGGAGTTCCTATTCCCTTCAGGGCCTTCAGTACTCTCAACTCTTTCACAAGAGTCCCTGAGCTCCATATAATGCTTGGCTGTGAATATCTGCACCAGTTTCAGTCTGCTGCTAGGTGGAGCCTCTCATGAGATAGTTATCCTAGGCTTCTGTTTGAGAGCATATCAGAGTATCTTTAATAATGTTAGAGATTTGTGCTTGCCCATGGGAGGGGTCTTAAGTTGGGATTAGAACAGGCCTCTCTGGAGGCAGATGGAATTGTGTCTCTGGTTAGAGCAGTCTCCTGGGAGATAGACAGAAATGTAGAGTCTGGTGACACTGATCAGTAGACACTGATTCTTAATTGCCAGACCCAGAAGGAGATGGTGCTGTAATAGGGTGGGACAGAGTACACATCTGCTAGTCTCTGTAGGATCCCTGAATGTGTGGGATTGGGATGGAGGTTCACCTGTGTCCCATATTAGAACAGTCATACTGGGAGACAGGCAGGTCTGTGATATGGGGTCTGATCTACCTGGAGTATAGATGGAGAAGCAGATCAGAAGGGAGATGGAGCTCCAACCAATTAATTAATTAAAAAACAGAAAGAAAAATACAAAGAAAAAAGAAAAGAAATGACACCTGGGTGGAATTGGCACCCCATTCCCCTGCCCACAGCTCTGGCTGCCCCTACATAGTCCTGCTTCCACCAAAGACAACAAAGTGAGACACCCACACTCCAGTCCCCCACCTGTTGAGATACCAGCAGTCACAGCAACTGTACAGTCTGTTCTGTCCTTTTTGAACTCGATCTTCCTTCCAATTCACACCTCTACCTACAAATGAGGATCTGCACTCCACAGCCCAGAGGGCAGTTCTGACTGCTGCAGTGGCCCTAATCGGTTCTGTAAGAAAAATTCTACAGAACAGAGGCGGAAAAAAATGTCTCTTAGGGCCTAAGCAGAGACCCGAGTACTTGGAAGCCATATTCTTTCAGTCGGCATCCTTTTGATCCTCCTTTATTCCTGGTAGCCAAGACCCTATAAAGTAATTTTCTTTAAGTCTTAATGCTGGACCACCTTAAGGACCATAATGTCGTGCCTCTAATGATCTAAAGAGTCCTTCCCAAATACTCAAGTTATGTCTGGCCTCGGGTTAAAATTTCTACATATGAATTAGCACTAGCCCAGAGCTTTTTCTATAGAGATTTACAGGACCATTGTCTTTGTCTTGCTGACGCCAAAGAATCAGGTACAGAGCTCAGACTTCAGCTCATGAAATAATAATGAGTCTAGGTAAACCTAAGGAAAAATTACAAAACTTAGTTTTGTCTGACATTTCGAGCTATAGGAGATTTTAAGTTTTACAGACAAAAGCTAGATGTTAGATAGAACTTACTCATAAAAGTTCATTTAATCTAAAGATGTCTTTGCCCATGTTTTAGTCTCCAGGTTTGTTTCACGAGATACTCCTTAGCTGATTCCACATTCCTTTGTGCGGTATAGTTATGTAAATTCCCCTTGCTTGGCCAGCTACATCTATTATTATGTAGAGTCAAAAAAACAACTGGGGCAGAATCCAGGTAGAGAGCACATTGCAGATTTCAACTCATGGCCTAAGGATGCTAGAAAGTTTAGAGACACTTTTAAGTATGTAATCGTCAGGGCCAGACGCTCTAGTAGGGAGCTCTAAAATGGACCCCTTACTGGAGAAAATATACTCTTTCCTCACAAAGTAAAAGAATCCTGCGTGTGTGTCTTCATTTTTTCACCGACCTGTATCCTCCTGGTCCCCTGAAGAGAATTCTGTGGTTTCCCCTGCAACTGAAGCCTCGCCGAGGGTCTTACGGCTTGCAGCAGATTGCTTTCTGGGAGGTCTACTGCCACCCAGGACAATCAGTCCTAGAAGCTTGCTACTCCCAGGGACTGTCAGGTCGTCACAAGAGACAACCAGATGGCAAAAGGCAAGAACATAGTCAACAGAAGTCAATGCAATATGGTACCATCAGAACCCAACTCTCCTACTTGAGCAAGGCCTGGATATCTAACATACCCAAAAAAGAGCCAAATTGTGACCTCAAGTCCTATCTCATGAACATGACAGAGGCCTTTAAAAAGGATAAAAATAATTTCCTAAAGGAAATATAGGAAAGCACAAACAGGTAGAATAAAGAGGAAATAAACTCTAACTTAAAGAACTAGAGGAAAGTACAATAAAACAGTTGAAAGAAATGAACAAAATGGACCAAGACCTAAAAATGGAAATAGAAACAATAAAGAAATCACAAATGGAGGCAACCCTTGATGGTTTAATGTTGTTCCCAGGTTTCGGCACCATATGATGGGTTATAAATGGGGAGAGAAGAAGGGGATTAGAGAGTGTGGCATGGCGGCGTGGGGGAAGGGGGATGCCTAGGTGGGCCCAGGCCCAGGCACCTCTTCCCCTGAGGGACCACATGCACACAGACATGGTATAGAAT
>BDUI01001897.1:115943-130814 GCA_002335545.1 Apodemus speciosus
AGTGTGTGCTTGCAACATAATTGCCTGGGGGAGACGTACTAAAAGTCACGGGCCACCCGCACCCCTTAACTGGGCCATCGTGGGTGGCATTCCTTACCAGCCCTGCAGCCATGGGATCGACCAGCGGAGGGCGCCAGCATGCAGCTGATGATCAGATGGTGGTGGTCGCAGCTTTTCTTTCTTGTCTGGTCATTTGTTATTTTCCCTGGAATGGTGTAAAGATACYTAGATACTAGTTGTCCACTGAAATAAAAACGAAAACTTTTTGGCACACCTCCATCCCTAGCTTAGGAAATCTGCATTTGACCTTACATTTTGCTAAATTAGGAGCTTCCTAAGCATTCCAAACTCACTTTCATAAACTCATAAATTTATTTTTTCCCCCCCGCACAGAACACTTTTGCGTAAGAAAAATTACCTTATTTGACGGGGAGAAAGTAAACTACCTGGCCCAAGGACAGCAAAAAATACAGTATGTGCTGTAGGAGCTCCAACTGGCCATCAGGGGGCGCTCAGACTTTGTCAATTTAAACAACCTCCGACTTTGGTGGCCTTTAAAACTTAAGATTGATATTTGTGAGGATTTGTTGATTTGATTATTTGTACTTTTATTTCTTTCTGAATTACTTTTTCCCCTATACTTTTCCCAGAAAAAAATGTCTATTTTTGAAGGAAAAAATCTAGCCAAAGATACTATTTGAAAATTTTTAATACTAATTACAAATCCACAGAAATTTTTGTATTTCACAGCCTAGATACCACATCTTCTCCTAGGTGGGCATGCCTCTGCTTTCGTGTGTGTGTGTGTGTGTGTGTGTGTGTGTGTGTGTGTGTGTGTGTGTGTGTGTAGGCCAGAGGTTAGTGCTGTATATTTTTCTTGATAACTCTGTATCTTATTTTTCAACACAAGTTCTGTCAGTGTACTTGAAACTCATCCATTGCCTAGATTCAGCCACTGAGTTCCAAGAAGCTGCCTAATTCCACCCCACCCTGACCCCAGCGCTAGAGTTATCGACAGGCACTGGGGATCCAAAACTCCGGTCTTCATGTCTCACAGTAGGGATGCACTGACTGAGCCACATCCCTGGCCCTCCAGTCTTATAATTAAGCCCTAGAACAAGACATCCCACTGAGGGCCATTTTTTAATTGTCCTTAATGTCACAAGTTGTAGTCTTGGCAGGATCTGAAGAGTTAATTCCCAAATTCAAGTGGACCCCAAATCTAGTAATTTAGGTGTGTTTKTTAATGGGATATAGCTTTCCCCCCTGAGTGAGGGAGGGATTGGCAATCAGTCTGTTGCTAACATTAGCATATTCCCCAGGTCTTCTAGTCTCCAACTCTGCCCATCTTTCAGGACCAGAAGTGAGTACCAAGCCCCATCCCAACTCTTCTGCCGTTGCTAGTCTTGAGGAGGCTTATTG
Source organism: Apodemus speciosus (assembly GCA_002335545.1). NCBI lineage: Eukaryota > Metazoa > Chordata > Mammalia > Rodentia > Muridae > Apodemus > Apodemus speciosus. The sequence continues at coordinate 117,366 of BDUI01001897.1, forward strand.
CATGCACCCCTCCAGATAGAGCAGCCACTTTCTAGTGCTCCTGCTGGCCTACTGTGTACACTGATGGGGTGTCCTTCATGCTGCCAGGTCAGATGGCGTGTCCTCATGYGACATGCTATTCCATGCCTTTGGCCTTTGTTTTGTTTGGCTGGGATACAACTACCCAAATGCTTCCTGGGCAGAGGATGGCTGTGCCATATGCCCTTCTAGAGGCCCCACGGTATTTCTGTCAACTCCCAGCTAGGTATAGGAGCTGTTCGAGTACCCTGTCCCTCCGACCCCCATATGAGCTTCTCATTGGTCTGGCAGGCTTATTGGCAGAGCTGAGTAAGTGCTGAATGTCTGAGAGAGTGCACAACCGCTCACTCAAGCCTTCTCCAGTATGCATGTCACTTGCAAAGTGCCTCACCTCTGCCTGGCATCACCTTCCTGGCCTGAAGGACAGTATGTATTCTATCCAGTTATCTACAGTGGTGTGTGTAGGAGAGGTGTACACATTTTCAAATGGAAATCTTAGCTCACTTCAAATTAGATTGTGTTCACAAACTGTTCCAATGGCATCTGCAGTCACAGTTTCAAGAAATAGGAAGGAGGTAGGCATGCTCACARAAAGCCTTAATGGAATTTTTCCTGACTTGCTGTCCTGTATGCTGAGGAGACTTGTCTTGGTCATGACCTTCATGAGGATGGGTAAGCTCTTGGCACATGTCAGGGATGTGAAACAGCATTCCCAGGTGTGCTCTCCTGGTGCCCTTGTCTTCAGTGAGAAGGAGTGCTTTCGAAGGCAGAGCTGGAGTGTGCTCTGCTTTTTTGTCTTACAAAGTACCAAGTTTCTATGGTGTTTTCATTCACACTTAGTGTGCTGGTTAATTTTTGTCAACTTGATACAAACTACAGTCATTTGGAAGAAGGAACTTCAACTGAAAAACACCCACATCAGATTAGCTAGCTTATGGTCAAGACTGGGGCATTTTCTTGACTGATGATTAGTATGGGAGGGCCCAACTCAGCCCAGTGTAGGCAGTGCTAAGCCTGGTCCTGGGGTGTAGAAGAAAGCAGGCTGAGTAGCCACGGGAGAGCAAGGCATGGAAGAAATGTAACTGCCTCAGTTCTGCCTCCAGGTTTCTGTCTTGAGATTATTTTTTGGCCCCCAAATCATATAACTGTAGCTATATGTGGATCTTCTATTCTGTCCCATTGATCTATATGTCTGTTTTTATGCCATCGCCATGTTGTTCTTGTTACCATAGCTCTGTAAGATACCTTGAGATTAGGTATGATAATGCCTCTACCCCCCACCCCACCCCCACCCCCACCCNCTCCCCGGCCCCCACAGGCTTATAGCTATAGAATAATGCAAAAATGCATTCAGTCCAACTTCAGAAGTCCCCATAGTCTACCCCAGTCCTTACTGCTTAAACGTCCAACGTGTCCATTGAGACTCATGGCAATCTCTTACTGTAACTCCTGTAAAATTAAAAAGCAGATCACATACTTCTAACATATAATAGCACGGAGTATATTTTACCATTTCAAAAGGACGGAAAGGGAGCATAATGAGAAAACACTGGACCAAAGCATGAACAAACGCCAGCAGGGCAAACTCCAAACCCCGCATCTCCAAATGTGATGTCAAAGCGTTCGTCAGCTCTCCAACTCCTTCCAGCTTTGTCAGGTGCAGCACATGTCTTTCTCTTAGGCTGGTCCCCACACCAATCCGCAGCTCCCATTGGCAGGTATCCCACAAATSGGGCATCTCCAACACAACCCAGGCTTCCCCTTCACAGCTCCATGCAGGGGCCGCTCTGGGCCCCATCAGGGACACCCCTGACACACGCAGCTTTCTATGGCTAAGGGGGGAGATTTCACAACTGTTTTTTGTATTGTTGACTCTAAGCCAGAACCACATGGCCAGAGCTGCCAAGTTCTGCTTATTGGGGCTGGAACTTGGCCTCCTCTTTCAATAATACTGTACCAGCTTTCTGTTGTGGACCAGTCCTTCACGGCTCTAGTGTTCCTTTAATTCCTTTTTACAAGTTGGGAGTTTAGTAAGCTAGGTCTTGCCCCGAGGGCACCACTCCCTTCATTCCATTTTCTTTAGACATTTTATCTCCTTGAGGCAGGGCTTGGCACCAGCACCCCCTTACCTGGTGCTCCTTTTATCCTCACACTGTACATTTTGTATTTCTTCTTGCCGCACTTGCTCCCTTTCATTGGAGTTCTGCATAAGAGCGACCCCTAATAACCACAACCGCATGCCACAGTCACTAGACTGTAATGTAGACTGAATGTTGAAATCTCTGCCAACACTATTAGTCTTGGTAGGCCATGTGTATATAGAAATACATCTGTTTCTTTTAGATTTTCCAATTTAGTGAGTGTTCTAGTTTGCTTGGATAAACACCATGACCAAAAGCAACTTAGGGAGGAAAAGGCTTATTTGATTGCACATCCCAGGCCACAGTCTGTCACTTAAGGAATCAGGGCAGAAGCTCACAGCAGGCACTCAGAGACTGGACAGTAGCAGAGGCCATGGAGGGAAGCAGCTTAGGGACTTTGCATGGCTTGCCCTGCTTTCTCTTGCAGCACCTGTCCAGGGGTAACACCACCAACCGGGGCCTGGGCTCCCCACATCAGTCAGTCGTCAGTGAAGATGCACCACAGACTTGCCTACAGGCTCTGGGACTCACCACTTTGTTTTCACACCCATTCCCCAGTCTCTGCAGCTCCTGGGGTAGGCTTCTGAGGCAGCAGAAAGAGACCAGAGTCTGACTTTCAACAGAGCTGTGTTTATTGGCACACACAGCAAGGGAAATTGGGGAGCCTGGGAGGAGGGAGGCTGCAGCCCTTTGTACAAGTGAGGGGCTTGGAATGAAGGAAGAGTTCCAGCCGTCAGGGACTGTAGGTGTTCATAGTCTCTTTCCGAGAACTGTCTGGCTCTAACAGGACAGATTATTTTGGGAGACAGCTATCTCTGCAAACATTCCTTTCTGGATTGACCAATCATGGCTGTTAAGGTCATCTCTAATCTAGTGGGAACCTCTAGGCACTGCACCACCACCACCACGAGTCACTCTGTCGCCTGGACTCTGAGTCGCTGTGTGCACTTAAACTTTCGTTGCTTCTGGGTTTGATCTGTCTCCTTTAGATTGCATGCTTCTTAGCTGCAGGAGTTTTCCAGCCTCCTGCATTTTTAGCTTCTTACTGTGTTGAGTGTTTATAAAATTCAGGTGGTGATATGAAGTGCTAGGTGAGATTTTGYCCATGTGGATCCTGAGAAGGCCATGATGCTTCTGCCTTCTTTCCTGCCTTTGTATTGCAGTTTATACCTTACTTAATGAGACCATCTGCTTCTCCATTACAGTAATGCCAGAGCTGTTCTCTCTGAATCCTCAACACTGCAACTTTCAATAACAACAAAATTGTGGTCTGTGTTATTCCTTTATGAACTAGTTCCCAGGGAATCCTGTTCTCTTCTTGGAAGGTGCCTGGAATTTTGTTCCCTGCTGTCCCAACTCAAACCTAGACTCATGTTTTCCACGCCTTTCTGTTTATGTTCTTTTGTAGAGAATGACTGAATGAGCAAACACACTCAGGCTAGATGCCATGCCCACCACTGGGGGAAGGCAGCCAGAGCAGTTTTCCACCTCTCAGAGTCTGACATGTCACACGCACCTACCTATGGTGCTCCTTAGAAAGAAAATGTGTATTAAGCCTGTCTCCTCTCAGTCCAGCCCAAATCTTAGTTTTCCTTTGCTCTGTGCCTGATTTGTCATCTCTACTTGGAATTCATACCTGTATGCCACAATGACCAGGGACTTTTCTTCATCCAGATATGTCAAAAATGCCATGGCACTGCTCACTAAAGTCCACCTTACACAGGCTGTCATGTGGGCTCATCGGCAAACTTACCAGAACACTAGAAGGAAGGCATTGCCGACCTATTTTATAGGCAGCCAGACTGGTGCTCAGAGACCAATGGAACTGGCCCAGGGTGCATGGTGAACAGAGTTGGGTATTGGAAGCTCTATGCTGTTATGTCCCAGATCTATAAAAAAGCTCTGTAAATGACAGCCAAGAGGGATTCTGTATTATGAGCTGAGTGGTTTTTATACTTCTACCCTTTGCTTGTTTGTCTATCCTTCTTTGAGATAGGATCTCTCCATATAGCCCTAGCTGTCCTAGAACTCACTACATAGGCCAGGCTGGTCTTGAATTCAAGAGATCTGCCTGCTTCTGCCTTCCTCCAGTGCTGGGATTAACCACTCTGCCCGGCAGCTTTTGTACTTCTGAGTAATTATGAAAGGCTAAGTGSCTCAGAGAGCCTGAACTTTTTACTAACTAGTAACTTACAAGTAATTTACTAGTAAATCCCTTGGCCCACCTCCGCCTTACAAGGTAGATGTATTGCTTTCACACACTTGTGGAGATTATGCAGTCTGATTCCAAGCCAACAGGTGGAGTGATAGGCCGATTGTACAGCCTGGAACTTCAAACCTAATTTCTTACTCTAAAAGGGGAAGTTTACGTGTACTTTGCTGTGTACGACTAACAAGCTGACTCTGTCCAGCACTCCAAGGCCAAGGAAACTCCTTCCTCTGTGCCTGTTGGTTTTCTTTACATGTTTGGTGAGACACATGAAAAGAAGTGTTGACCCTAAGAATTGTACATAAGAAAAGTTGACCTTGAATTACAGTGTCACTTCCATTTTAGACATGGGTTTCTACAGAAAAACGTTGTTTCTAAGACACAGGTRGAGTGAGAAACACTCTAGGAGAGCATCCTCACCTTCTCAGTGATGGGCTATGGCTTATGTAGTTATGAGGTAGGTTTCTTGTAAGAAGTCTAATAAAACTGACAATTAAGAACGACTGTACAAGTAATTCATATTTCACTGATGTTGTTTTCTGCTCACARTGGTTTAAATGATTCAAAGCTACACAGCATAACCACAAACAGAAACAGAAAAGGTTAGTTCAAGTTGCCTCATAGAGGCATGACATGCAAGAGGGTCCCTGGCATGCTCTGTGGGTCACCTCCTCCTGGTGGGACCTGGCCTTGCTGCTGGCTCAGTTCACTCTCCTTTGATGAGTTCAGTGATTACAAGCACTTACTTGTGTGGAGGGCACTCACCAAAGGCCATGGCCACGTTCAAAGCACTGTATTAGGCATTTTATGTCCTCTTTTCCTCTCCTGGATATTTCACCCTATATTGGCAGGGAAGACAACTCAAACAACCTGATTCTGAACTCACATGCTAATCGGAAACACACAGGTCACATTCTGTATCATTGAACATTGATCGAGAGCCTTTCAGTAAAGGCCCTGTGCTTAGTAGAGTTCATTTATCCATTTCCCCCCAGGCACTTGCTAATCGCTAAGTAGTGGGTTGTCCAAGTGAACTGGAAAACATGTGGTCTCTGCTTGCAGCCTAGAGGGTAAGCAGTAACCCATCAKTTAGCAGAGGGAACGGATGGAAAACAGCAACTTTGWTGAGGRCTGCARTGGGTGGAAATGGGGGATGCAGAACTAGGAAGCCCAGCATCATCTGGGGGCCCACTTGGGGAATACCATTCAGCGTTGAGGTCTTTATCCCAAAAACAATGGGAAGTCATTGAAGATTTTTCATCAGAAAATGTAAGGCTTATGTATCCAGCATCTCACTCCTGCTGCCAAGTGGAAGGTNTGGTTTAAATGATTCAAAGCTACACAGCATAACCACAAACAGAAACAGAAAAGGTTAGTTCAAGTTGCCTCATAGAGGCATGACATGCAAGAGGGTCCCTGGCATGCTCTGTGGGTCACCTCCTCCTGGTGGGACCTGGCCTTGCTGCTGGCTCAGTTCACTCTCCTTTGATGAGTTCAGTGATTACAAGCACTTACTTGTGTGGAGGGCACTCACCAAAGGCCATGGCCACGTTCAAAGCACTGTATTAGGCATTTTATGTCCTCTTTTCCTCTCCTGGATATTTCACCCTATATTGGCAGGGAAGACAACTCAAACAACCTGATTCTGAACTCACATGCTAATCGGAAACACACAGGTCACATTCTGTATCATTGAACATTGATCGAGAGCCTTTCAGTAAAGGCCCTGTGCTTAGTAGAGTTCATTTATCCATTTCCCCCCAGGCACTTGCTAATCGCTAAGTAGTGGGTTGTCCAAGTGAACTGGAAAACATGTGGTCTCTGCTTGCAGCCTAGAGGGTAAGCAGTAACCCATCAGTTAGCAGAGGGAACGGATGGAAAACAGCAACTTTGWTGAGGRCTGCARTGGGTGGAAATGGGGGATGCAGAACTAGGAAGCCCAGCATCATCTGGGGGCCCACTTGGGGAATACCATTCAGCGTTGAGGTCTTTATCCCAAAAACAATGGGAAGTCATTGAAGATTTTTCATCAGAAAATGTAAGGCTTATGTATCCAGCATCTCACTCCTGCTGCCAAGTGGAAGGTGAATACTAGAGGGACGGGTTAGATGGGCTGTCGTCAGTGAAGCCATTGCTGATACCATGTTGGAGTTCCGTAGTATGCTTGCCAGTATGATAAAAGGATGTAAGGAATTGCTGAGGAGACCAAGGTGCCAGGGCATAGGTGTTGACTATGTTTGGTAAGGGATATTGGGGGACCAGAAAGTTGGGGATGCCACATGCTGAGATGAGAGAAAGGACTGCCCTGCTGGGGTAGAGACCACACCCCAGAGAAGGATGGCGAGTTTGATTAGAGTTTGCTTTGGAAGAAAGCAAGGGGGCTACCAGGTGTACACTGGACTYGTTTCTGGAASTCAGAGTAGGAACTCTGGAACTCACYGAAGCTGTAGGACCTGTCCTGGGCTTGCTTGTCCCTTTCTTTTTGCTCCTGCATCAAGACATTCAGCTGCCACATCCCATTCCTCAGCCCAGGCCTGCAGTATCCTCCTTCTCAACTAGAAACACCTTGATTTCTGGGGACCCTGCAGTCCTAGCCCTCTCTTGTCACCAGGCTCTTTGTCCTCTCAGTCCCAGCCGACAACAGGTTTGACCTTCTTGTGTGTGTCTCCACAATGTCTCCCAGCATTTTAATAATCTGCCTCTGCCTGCTGGCACCTTGCACATGGGTAATGGGAATAGGTAAATAGTATCCCAGCCCACGTGGTTCATTGGTGTGTGTACATACTTCGCATAAAAAGGATTTGTTGGGGCTCACCTTGTTGATGCCTGCCCCCATGGTAACTTGATTATTGGCTATATGTTGGCCCCTTTCAGATGGTCACAGGGTTGTTGTGCTGTTTGTAGAGAAGAACCATGGGCACTACTGCTGACCCTGGTTAGCAGCAGGTACCAAATGCCAAGGGAGTATGGCAGGATACTGTAGAGCATGAGAAATGAGCCCCATAGAGCCTGTTTTACTACGATGAGTGTATTAGAAGGCATATGCATAAGTGGTAGGTTTACAAGACTTGGATGAAGTGGGACATGAACTTGCAAGGTTCCCCCATCAAGAGGAACAGCGTCCTGGCCATAAGAGGGCAGTGACTTGTCTAGAAAAAATAAGCTTCTCCCCTAATGTCTCCATTGACCACTTGAAGCATGAGACTTGGAGAATTTAGGTATAATACAAAATATAAGTGATGCTCCCAGAAGGGCTCTTTTAAACTCTCTAAATTGCACAAGGCCCTGAAAAGGCACACTGAGAAATTCCACTCCAAAGAGCCACCGTTTTGCCCTCTTATATTCAGCAGAGGAGGTTAGGTACCAAAAGCTATAGACTCTAGTGTTTGTATCAATGGATACACGGAAGGGTGCCTGCAACACTTGGCTGTCTCCCACAATGTGTTCGCTGGCCTGCCTTTGTTAAACTGTTAACATTGTTGCTGATTTGACTGAGGTACTTTAACTTCCTCCCCAACGCCTTGAAGTCCCTTCAGGTTTTTCCACTTTGAGTTTGCTGGAAAGCACTGACACTTCATACACAGTGTTTTCCAGAGGACTGTTGAATAGACACCACCCCCTGCCCACTGCTGTCATGATGACCCTCCAGCAGAGCCCAAAGTACACCAGGCTTCCCCAGGGCAGGGGCTGCCGAGAGGAGTGCACTGGCGGCTGGCGAGGCTGTGGGAGGCCAGTGCTTCTTCTGCAGATGCCTCTAGCCACCTGGAGCCTTGACACTTTCGTGCTCTTCAAGTCTAGGAAGGACATATAAAACGTCTCTCCTTACCATAAATACCTCCACTTCTTCCCCAACAGCTCCCTGTAAAAACTCTCAGACCAACTGTCAATTTTCATTTTCTCATCTTACAGGCACGAAAGCAAAAGGGACCCAGTGACCACTATAAAGTCAAATGGTAAGAAATAGACACTAATTTTCATTTTTCATCTTAACCAAAAGAGTTGTGTTGGCTGTCTTCTGTGTCCTTGTGTGAGGACTCTGTCTTGTCCTGTCAGCCTGGGGACAGCCCGCATAGCTGCCTGTGAACAGGRCCTTCAGTGAAAGGACCATGAAGAAGCCAGGAGCCGAGTGCTAGTGCAGGCTGTTTGGCATTGACCGTGGGTACTCTCTGCCTACTGAATGCTTCACAGCTCTTTCCCTGGCCTCTAGGAGGGGCCCACAAGTGTCTGTCACTCATTCCTGGTAGGACTCTTGCAGGAACCCTTGCCGGTTTCTTCATATCCACTCCCTCCTATTCTCCCCTGGCCACTAGCATTTTATACTTGATTCACTCTATTCATGTGCTACTTAATAATTTCCAGACTCTCTCRCAAGCTGCACCATAGAGTATACATTTTCTCTGGTGGTCTCCCTGGTTTCAGCTCTTTCCTTGCAAGGCCGTGGCCTTTCTGACTTTGCTGTACCCTGCTCTGTGCCCTTACTCGTGCTGTTCCTTTTATATGAAATTCTTTTCTTTTTCCTGAAACTCGGAACTCCCCTCATTCTTCAGTACCTAAGCCACAATGGCACAGTGGTTCCTGTCATAGTAACGCTGGGACAGACACTTCCCTCCATGCTTGGGCCCTCTACTCTGGTCACCTTACCTCCCRTCCCCCACAGAGAGCACAGGTATAAATCAGGTGGACTGGGTATGACTGAGCTGGACCACCATTGACACCAAGATGGTGCCAGATACCTACCCCTGTTCAGCTTCCATTTGCACAGTAAGGTGCAGACATTAATAGTATTGTGACCAGGTTTGGTGAAAGGATCAACTCGGGTCCTGTAAGAGAAGCCATCCAGGAGCTGCCAGGTTATTCTCTATAGATGTCAGTTACCTGATGGTCAAGGCAGCAGACGCTGTTGGTACCTACAACACCCTGGCAGCTGCCTAGAGGTCACCTCAGCTCTAACTGGCAGGTATGCCCATGGCCTTCTAMATGAGACAGTGGTATCTCTGTCCCAGGGCTTTTGCAGGCTGCACAAGAATGTTCAGCCCTTACAGAGAGCCAGAAAGTGGGCAGCTAAGGTTAGGAGATAAAGGATCAGTAAACACTGTCTTACTCTTCCCTGGGATGTGAGGAAACCTCTACACAGTCTCTCAGAAGAGCCTCAGGAGGACTGAATCCCAGTGTTCACTGCCTGCACCCAGACCTTTCCCCAGCTTTTTCTCTTCCTGGGCCACTCCCATTCTCCTCACCTGAGTGCCTCCCAAATAAGGTGACAGGTGTTCAGATCAACCAATCACCATGGCTAATTCCTCCACCTTTCCCTTTTCTGACCAGCTCTTACAAAACTGCAAACAGGGAGACAAAGGTGAAGCAGCAGCCACATTAGGTGGTGGCATTCCTGGTAAACTGGGTTTTCATGTCTATCCTATAATAAACAGTTGACATAATGAAAAAGAGGATTCTGCTTGGATTTCTCTGGAACAATGTGAAGAACACAGATAGCACAAAGAATGTAAATTTGTACTGGTGACAGACAAGTGATGTTAGACTGTTCGTTACTCTAAGTATTTGCTTTGCTGTTTTGAAAACCCTCCATCAGAATGTAAAAATTAACAAGCCATGTTCTTTTCTCTTCAGCCTTCTGGGGGGAGTCTGATGACAGTAACTCTGAAATCGAAGCTGCTCTGCGTCCCAGAGACCATGACATGCCTGATGATTTTGATGATTTTTATGACACATAAGCTGTTGTGTGCTTAGAAATAAAGTCTTTAAAACAAACCATCACTGTGATTGTGTGTAATCCCCAACATAAACATATCCCTCTGAGTCTGCTAGTTGTGAAAGGGGAAAACAGACTATCATTTGAGCGAGATTCCATGATAGAAGTGTGCACACGGTCTGGGAAGTAGCTGAGCAGCACACTTGCCTAGCATGAGGGGTCGGTCGGGGTGTTGATCCCTATACCAGGGCGCCCTGTGAGGAGCCAGGGTGATGTGCATGGCAGCAGCAGGATGGTGATTTCTAGGACACCCTAAGCTATCTAGCCAGGCCCTGTCAGCCCCACCCTTGGGAAGTGGAGGCAGGAGGACCAGAAGTTGCAGGCTAGTGTCAGCTGCATAAGAAAGACCCTCTGGTAGTCTGAATGAGAATGGCTCCCATAGGCTTAGATATTTGAATACTCAGTCAGGAGTTGGTGGAACTGTTTGGAAAGGGTCGAGAGGTGTGGTCTTGTTGGAGGAGGTGTGTCACTGGGGTGGATTTGAGGTTTCAGAAGCCCATCCCTTTCCCAGTTACCTTCGACTCTTTCTCTGTTTTATGGTTGTTACCTCAGCAGGTGAGTGTTCAGCTACTGCTCCAGCACCATGCCTGCCTGCTGGCTGCCATGCTGCCGGGCATGATAGTCCAACTCAATTGCCCTTTGGAACTATGAGCCCCAAATTAAATCCTTTCTTTTATAAGTTGCTTTGATCATGATATTTTGTCACAGCAATAGAAAAGTAACTAAGGCAAACCCTGTCACACAGGATTTGATTAGACATCATTCCAAAGATATATTGGGCCAGTAAGGACACTAAAAAGCTATTAGTCTTTGGGGAAATGCAAGTCAAAATCACAGAGAGATAACACTGGGATCTCAAGAGGCAAAGCAAGAGTTTGTGCAGATGTGAAGAAATCACACAGGCTTCTGGTAAGGTTGGATAGCATATGGTACAGCAGTTCGAAAAACAGCCCTCAAAGAGTTAAACACAGACTTTCCCCTGCCATTTAACCATTCCACTCCAGGAGAAATTATACGTATGCCAAAATGTTTTAAAATGTCCATGGAAGTGTTATTCATAGCAACTAAAATAGAGTCCAGAGAGTTGGCCAAGGCTGTACCTTGTGCTGACAGACAAACTTGGTCATGTCTAATAGACTCCCCAGCTGGTACTGGTTTTGAAGACATGAATGGGTCATGGAGAGCAGCTGAGGTTTGACACCAGGGGAATATGGAAGAGGCCATTGGTGACATTGCAGTAGAAGCTCCAGGACAAGACCTTGAGGCTTAATGCCATGTAGCGAGGTCCAAATCCCTGAAGAGAGCTCAGAAGAAGCTGGTGGTAACAGTGCAGCCCAGTTGGAGCAGGAGACCCCAGCACCTTGGAGATGCCAGCATGCTGAGACAATGACCCAGCACAGCAGCAGCTGTGGAGTAGAGCTGGCTTAAATAAATGAGATAAACTGTGGGCGCCGTGGAGGGCAGAGCTGGAGAATAGAACCGCCTAAACCCGTGGAGCTCAGAAGACCATAGAGGGGTCYCAGAAGTCTGGGCTGAGCTTTACATCGTTGGACTTGTTGTGCTTTAATTTGGTTAAGTGTTCTTGTTATTCCCTTCTGGAATAAGAAAGTTTCTTACTCATTTTTGATTTTACAGGAGCCCACAATTGAGACTTAGTACTTTTAAAGAGTCTTTGGATTTGTTCAGAGAGTTTGAAATTTTAAAGAGACTTTGGATGTTTTAGAGAGACTGAATGTCAAAAGAGATTTAGATGCTTTAAGAGACAACTTTTAAAATATATGATTWAAAAAAAAAAAAAAAAAAGACTGGTACGGGGCTGGCTGTGGGAGCAAGCCAGCAAGCAGCGTTGCTTCATGGCCTCGGCTTCAGTTTTTGCCTCCAGTTCCTGTCATGACTTCCTTTGATGGTGGACTGGGGTGTGGAAGAGTAAGACAAACTCTTTATCTCTGGAACTTTCTTTGGCTATGGTGTTTTACCACTTAGTTAGAAACCCTATAGCAAGCAGCCAAGAGAAGGCAACACAGCTACAAGAAGAAAACAAGGAAGTAGGTGGGGAGGGCAAATGCTGAAGGGAAATATCTGACTTGCTTTGAAGAACTGTGAACAGAAATTTAAGAATGTGTGAATCTCCAAGTCCTCGGTTAGTAATCCGAGACATGTGTAACAAAGTGGGGACAGTCACTCCCAGCCCCCAAGTGACAATGGGCAGATCTCCCTTGCTGCTGRACAGTCAGACCACTATAACAGGAAGGTTGTAACCACAAGAGAAGGCTAACCCAGCCTGAACAATACTCTTCCATGTATGCATAGTCGGGTTGTCATGTAGAATTTAACTTTAGACTGGTGAGACTCTCAAAGCTTCCTGTGACCTCCCTGGATAAATACCAAACCTATGAATACAACTTTTAAAACAAGAAAGTGGATCCTTAATTAAAAAAATAAAAACAATTGTTTTTGCCRTTGAGACCCTTGAACATTGAACTTCCATCARCTTGAGTAAGGTAAGGTGTGATGAACAGATGAAGGGAGGCCCTAGAAGTCCTCCCAGGTGTAGGACCTGAGCCTGTGTGATCACGTGGGCCACATGCGGTCCTGAAGTCSGTRAGCTGCAGCAGACTCTTGGGTTTGCTTGGCTGACTAGTGGTCCACATAGCAAAACGGGGGATGAGTTTTACTTCAGCATGGAAGATGCAGTAGGAAAACGTACTAAATGTAAAGAAGAAAACTTGGAATTTTAAAGAAAAAAAGGCAACTATCATTATGACTTGAAGAAAAGGATTATTTATTAACTGAAAAAGCACAAACTCATGAAGGGAAAGTATCAATAAGTATTACTTTAAAACTTTCGGATGAAATTGTGTTTGCAGCCTTAGCCACGCCACCACTCTAACGCCAGCACCACCTCTCGCTTGTCAAGCTCCAGCCGAAAGATTGGGGGCGTAAGTAAGGATGTGCCCATACCATGGCTCATACAAAGCAGACTGCCTGCAAATCCACTGGTGGTAAAGCACCCAGGAAACAAAAGCCTCTCACAAGAGTGCGCCCTCTACTGGAGGGGTGAAGAAACCTCATCCTTACAGGCCTGGTACTGTGGCACTCCGTGAAATGAGACGCGATCAGAAGTCTGCTGAACTTCTGCTCCCTTTCTGAGGGTGAACAATGTCCTGTCCCATATACAGACCACATTTTATGTAGCCATTTATCCATGGATAAGCAGCTGAGCTGCTTGTACCTTTTGACTTGTGAAGAATACCAGCATGACTATAAATATACAAATATCTCTTTGATATTCCTGTTTGTTTGTTTGTTTGTTT